>CAKZFB020000023.1:0-170794 GCA_936432065.2 Rutpela maculata
GAAAATTTATGTGAGGTTTGAAAATTTATGTGAGGTTTGACAAAATTAGCATGGGTTTGACGAAATTAGGATGGGTTTGATGAATCCGAACGAAAATTTATGAGGTTTGAAAATTTATCTGAGGTTTGAGCAAATTAGCAAGAAATTAGGATGGGTTTGATGAAACCGAACGAAAATTTATGTGGTTTGAAAATTTATGTGAGGTTTGACATATTTAGCATGGGTTTGACGAAATTAGGATGGGTTTGATGAAACCGAACGAAAATTTATGTGGTTTGAAAATTTATGTGAGGTTTGAGCAATTTAGCATGGGTTTGAAGAAATTAGGATGGGTTTGATGAAACCGAACGAAAATTTATGTGAGGTTTGAAAATTTATGTGAGGTTTGACATATTTAGCATGGGTTTGACGAAATTAGGATGGGTTTGATGAAACCGAACGAAAATTTATGTGGTTTGAAAATTTACCTGAGGTTTGAGCAATTTAGCATGGGTTTGAAGAAATTAGGATGGGTTTGATGAAATTAGGATGGGTTTGATGAAACCGAACGAAAATTTATGTGGTTTGAAAATTTATGTGAGGTTTGAGCAATTTAGCATGGGTTTGAAGAAATTAGGATGGGTTTGATGAAACCGAACGAAAATTTATGTGAGGTTTGAAAATTTATGTGAGGTTTGACAAAATTAGCATGGGTTTGACGAAATTAGGATGGGTTTGATGAATCCGAACGAAAATTTATGAGGTTTGAAAATTTATCTGAGGTTTGAGCAAATTAGCATGGGTTTGAAGAAATTAGGATGAGTTTGATGAAACCGAACGAAAATTTATGTGGTTTGAAAATTTATGTGAGGTTTGACATATTTAGCATGGGTTTGACGAAATTAGGATGGGTTTGATGAAACCGAACGAAAATTTATGTGGTTTGAAAATTTACCTGAGGTTTGAGCAATTTAGCATGGGTTTGAAGAAATTAGGATGGGTTTGATGAAATTAGGATGGGTTTGATGAATCCGAACGAAAATTTATGAGGTTTGAAAATTTATCTGAGGTTTGAGCAAATTAGCATGGGTTTGAAGAAATTAGGATGGGTTTGATGAAACCGAACGAAAATTTATGTGGTTTGAAAATTTATGTGAGGTTTGAGCAATTTAGCATGGGTTTGAAGAAATTAGGATGGGTTTGATGAAACCGAACGAAAATTTATGTGAGGTTTGAAAATTTATGTGAGGTTTGACATATTTAGCATGGGTTTGACGAAATTAGGATGGGTTTGATGAAACCGAACGAAAATTTATGTGGTTTGAAAATTTACCTGAGGTTTGAGCAATTTAGCATGGGTTTGAAGAAATTAGGATGGGTTTGATGAAATTAGGATGGGTTTGATGAAACCGAACGAAAATTTATGTGGTTTGAAAATTTATGTGAGGTTTGAGCAATTTAGCATGGGTTTGAAGAAATTAGGATGGGTTTGATGAAACCGAACGAAAATTTATGTGAGGTTTGAAAATTTATGTGAGGTTTGACAAAATTAGCATGGGTTTGACGAAATTAGGATGGGTTTGATGAATCCGAACGAAAATTTATGAGGTTTGAAAATTTATCTGAGGTTTGAGCAAATTAGCATGGGTTTGAAGAAATTAGGATGGGTTTGATGAAACCGAACGAAAATTTATGTGGTTTGAAAATTTATGTGAGGTTTGACATATTTAGCATGGGTTTGACGAAATTAGGATGGGTTTGATGAAACCGAACGAAAATTTATGTGGTTTGAAAATTTACCTGAGGTTTGAGCAATTTAGCATGGGTTTGAAGAAATTAGGATGGGTTTGATGAAATTAGGATGGGTTTGATGAATCCGAACGAAAATTTATGAGGTTTGAAAATTTATCTGAGGTTTGAGCAAATTAGCATGGGTTTGAAGAAATTAGGATGGGTTTGATGAAACCGAACGAAAATTTATGTGGTTTGAAAATTTATGTGAGGTTTGAGCAATTTAGCATGGGTTTGAAGAAATTAGGATGGGTTTGATGAAACCGAACGAAAATTTATGTGAGGTTTGAAAATTTATGTGAGGTTTGACATATTTAGCATGGGTTTGACGAAATTAGGATGGGTTTGATGAAACCGAACGAAAATTTATGTGGTTTGAAAATTTACCTGAGGTTTGAGCAATTTAGCATGGGTTTGAAGAAATTAGGATGGGTTTGATGAAATTAGGATGGGTTTGATGAAACCGAACGAAAATTTATGTGGTTTGAAAATTTATGTGAGGTTTGAGCAATTTAGCATGGGTTTGAAGAAATTAGGATGGGTTTGATGAAACCGAACGAAAATTTATGTGAGGTTTGAAAATTTATGTGAGGTTTGACAAAATTAGCATGGGTTTGACGAAATTAGGATGGGTTTGATGAATCCGAACGAAAATTTATGAGGTTTGAAAATTTATCTGAGGTTTGAGCAAATTAGCATGGGTTTGAAGAAATTAGGATGGGTTTGATGAAACCGAACGAAAATTTATGTGGTTTGAAAATTTATGTGAGGTTTGACATATTTAGCATGGGTTTGACGAAATTAGGATGGGTTTGATGAAACCGAACGAAAATTTATGTGGTTTGAAAATTTACCTGAGGTTTGAGCAATTTAGCATGGGTTTGAAGAAATTAGGATGGGTTTGATGAAATTAGGATGGGTTTGATGAATCCGAACGAAAATTTATGAGGTTTGAAAATTTATCTGAGGTTTGAGCAAATTAGCATGGGTTTGAAGAAATTAGGATGGGTTTGATGAAACCGAACGAAAATTTATGTGGTTTGAAAATTTATGTGAGGTTTGAGCAATTTAGCATGGGTTTGAAGAAATTAGGATGGGTTTGATGAAACCGAACGAAAATTTATGTGAGGTTTGAAAATTTATGTGAGGTTTGACATATTTAGCATGGGTTTGACGAAATTAGGATGGGTTTGATGAAACCGAACGAAAATTTATGTGGTTTGAAAATTTACCTGAGGTTTGAGCAATTTAGCATGGGTTTGAAGAAATTAGGATGGGTTTGATGAAATTAGGATGGGTTTGATGAAACCGAACGAAAATTTATGTGGTTTGAAAATTTATGTGAGGTTTGAGCAATTTAGCATGGGTTTGAAGAAATTAGGATGGGTTTGATGAAACCGAACGAAAATTTATGTGAGGTTTGAAAATTTATGTGAGGTTTGACATATTTAGCATGGGTTTGACGAAATTAGGATGGGTTTGATGAAACCGAACGAAAATTTGTGGTTTGAAAATTTACCTGAGGTTTGAGCAATTTAGCATGGGTTTGAAGAAATTAGGATGGGTTTGATGAAATTAGGATGGGTTTGATGAATCCGAACGAAAATTTATGAGGTTTGAAAATTTATCTGAGGTTTGAGCAAATTAGCATGGGTTTGAAGAAATTAGGATGGGTTTGATGAAACCGAACGAAAATTTATGTGGTTTGAAAATTTATGTGAGGTTTGAGCAATTTAGCATGGGTTTGAAGAAATTAGGATGGGTTTGATGAAACCGAACGAAAATTTATGTGAGGTTTGAAAATTTATGTGAGGTTTGACATATTTAGCATGGGTTTGACGAAATTAGGATGGGTTTGATGAAACCGAACGAAAATTTATGTGGTTTGAAAATTTACCTGAGGTTTGAGCAATTTAGCATGGGTTTGAAGAAATTAGGATGGGTTTGATGAAATTAGGATGGGTTTGATGAAACCGAACGAAAATTTATGTGGTTTGAAAATTTATGTGAGGTTTGAGCAATTTAGCATGGGTTTGAAGAAATTAGGATGGGTTTGATGAAATTAGGATGGGTTTGATGAATCCGAACGAAAATTTATGAGGTTTGAAAATTTATCTGAGGTTTGAGCAAATTAGCATGGGTTTGAAGAAATTAGGATGGGTTTGATGAAACCGAACGAAAATTTATGTGGTTTGAAAATTTATGTGAGGTTTGAGCAATTTAGCATGGGTTTGAAGAAATTAGGATGGGTTTGATGAAACCGAACGAAAATTTATGTGAGGTTTGAAAATTTATGTGAGGTTTGACATATTTAGCATGGGTTTGACGAAATTAGAATGGGTTTGATGAAACCGAACGAAAATTTATGTGGTTTGAAAATTTACCTGAGGTTTGAGCAATTTAGCATGGGTTTGAAGAAATTAGGATGGGTTTGATGAAATTAGGATGGGTTTGATGAAACCGAACGAAAATTTATGTGGTTTGAAAATTTATGTGAGGTTTGAGCAATTTAGCATGGGTTTGAAGAAATTAGGATGGGTTTGATGAAACCGAACGAAAATTTATGTGAGGTTTGACATATTTAGCATGGGTTTGACGAAATTAGGATGGGTTTGATGAAACCGAACGAAAATTTATGTGGTTTGAAAATTTACCTGAGGTTTGAGCAATTTAGCATGGGTTTGAAGAAATTAGGATGGGTTTGATGAAATTAGGATGGGTTTGATGAAACCGAACGAAAATTTATGTGGTTTGAAAATTTATGTGAGGTTTGAGCAATTTAGCATGGGTTTGAAGAAATTAGGATGGGTTTGATGAAATTAGGATGGGTTTGATGAATCCGAACGAAAATTTATGAGGTTTGAAAATTTATCTGAGGTTTGAGCAAATTAGCATGGGTTTGAAGAAATTAGAATGGGTTTGATGAAACCGAACGAAAATTTATGTGGTTTGAAAATTTATGTGAGGTTTGAGCAATTTAGCATGGGTTTGAAGAAATTAGGATGGGTTTGATGAAACCGAACGAAAATTTATGTGAGGTTTGAAAATTTATGTGAGGTTTGACATATTTAGCATGGGTTTGACGAAATTAGGATGGGTTTGATGAAACCGAACGAAAATTTATGTGGTTTGAAAATTTACCTGAGGTTTGAGCAATTTAGCATGGGTTTGAAGAAATTAGGATGGGTTTGATGAAATTAGGATGGGTTTGATGAAACCGAACGAAAATTTATGTGGTTTGAAAATTTATGTGAGGTTTGAGCAATTTAGCATGGGTTTGAAGAAATTAGGATGGGTTTGATGAAACCGAACGAAAATTTATGTGAGGTTTGAAAATTTATGTGAGGTTTGACAAAATTAGCATGGGTTTGACGAAATTAGGATGGGTTTGATGAATCCGAACGAAAATTTATGAGGTTTGAAAATTTATCTGAGGTTTGAGCAAATTAGCATGGGTTTGAAGAAATTAGGATGGGTTTGATGAAACCGAACGAAAATTTATGTGGTTTGAAAATTTATGTGAGGTTTGACATATTTAGCATGGGTTTGACGAAATTAGGATGGGTTTGATGAAACCGAACGAAAATTTATGTGGTTTGAAAATTTACCTGAGGTTTGAGCAATTTAGCATGGGTTTGAAGAAATTAGGATGGGTTTGATGAAATTAGGATGGGTTTGATGAATCCGAACGAAAATTTATGAGGTTTGAAAATTTATCTGAGGTTTGAGCAAATTAGCATGGGTTTGAAGAAATTAGGATGGGTTTGATGAAACCGAACGAAAATTTATGTGGTTTGAAAATTTATGTGAGGTTTGAGCAATTTAGCATGGGTTTGAAGAAATTAGGATGGGTTTGATGAAACCGAACGAAAATTTATGTGAGGTTTGAAAATTTATGTGAGGTTTGACATATTTAGCATGGGTTTGACGAAATTAGGATGGGTTTGATGAAACCGAACGAAAATTTATGTGGTTTGAAAATTTACCTGAGGTTTGAGCAATTTAGCATGGGTTTGAAGAAATTAGGATGGGTTTGATGAAATTAGGATGGGTTTGATGAAACCGAACGAAAATTTATGTGGTTTGAAAATTTATGTGAGGTTTGAGCAATTTAGCATGGGCTTGAAGAAATTAGGATGGGTTTGATGAAACCGAACGAAAATTTATGTGAGGTTTGAAAATTTATGTGAGGTTTGACAAAATTAGCATGGGTTTGACGAAATTAGGATGGGTTTGATGAATCCGAACGAAAATTTATGAGGTTTGAAAATTTATCTGAGGTTTGAGCAAATTAGCATGGGTTTGAAGAAATTAGGATGGGTTTGATGAAACCGAACGAAAATTTATGTGGTTTGAAAATTTATGTGAGGTTTGACATATTTAGCATGGGTTTGACGAAATTAGGATGGGTTTGATGAAACCGAACGAAAATTTATGTGGTTTGAAAATTTACCTGAGGTTTGAGCAATTTAGCATGGGTTTGAAGAAATTAGGATGGGTTTGATGAAATTAGGATGGGTTTGATGAATCCGAACGAAAATTTATGAGGTTTGAAAATTTATCTGAGGTTTGAGCAAATTAGCATGGGTTTGAAGAAATTAGGATGGGTTTGATGAAACCGAACGAAAATTTATGTGGTTTGAAAATTTATGTGAGGTTTGAGCAATTTAGCATGGGTTTGAAGAAATTAGGATGGGTTTGATGAAACCGAACGAAAATTTATGTGAGGTTTGAAAATTTATGTGAGGTTTGACATATTTAGCATGGGTTTGACGAAATTAGGATGGGTTTGATGAAACCGAACGAAAATTTATGTGGTTTGAAAATTTACCTGAGGTTTGAGCAATTTAGCATGGGTTTGAAGAAATTACTATGGGTTTGATGAAATTAGGATGGGTTTGATGAAACCGAACGAAAATTTATGTGGTTTGAAAATTTATGTGAGGTTTGAGCAATTTAGCATGGGTTTGAAGAAATTAGGATGGGTTTGATGAAACCGAACGAAAATTTATGTGAGGTTTGAAAATTTATGTGAGGTTTGACAAAATTAGCATGGGTTTGACGAAATTAGGATGGGTTTGATGAATCCGAACGAAAATTTATGAGGTTTGAAAATTTATCTGAGGTTTGAGCAAATTAGCATGGGTTTGAAGAAATTAGGATGGGTTTGATGAAACCGAACGAAAATTTATGTGGTTTGAAAATTTATGTGAGGTTTGACATATTTAGCATGGATTTGACGAAATTAGGATGGGTTTGATGAAACCGAACGAAAATTTATGTGGTTTGAAAATTTACCTGAGGTTTGAGCAATTTAGCATGGGTTTGAAGAAATTAGGATGGGTTTGATGAAATTAGGATGGGTTTGATGAATCCGAACGAAAATTTATGAGGTTTGAAAATTTATCTGAGGTTTGAGCAAATTAGCATGGGTTTGAAGAAATTAGGATGGGTTTGATGAAACCGAACGAAAATTTATGTGGTTTGAAAATTTATGTGAGGTTTGAGCAATTTAGCATGGGTTTGAAGAAATTAGGATGGGTTTGATGAAACCGAACGAAAATTTATGTGAGGTTTGAAAATTTATGTGAGGTTTGACATATTTAGCATGGGTTTGACGAAATTAGGATGGGTTTGATGAAACCGAACAAAAATTTATGTGGTTTGAAAATTTACCTGAGGTTTGAGCAATTTAGCATGGGTTTGAAGAAATTAGGATGGGTTTGATGAAATTAGGATGGGTTTGATGAAACCGAACGAAAATTTATGTGGTTTGAAAATTTATGTGAGGTTTGAGCAATTTAGCATGGGTTTGAAGAAATTAGGATGGGTTTGATGAAACCGAACGAAAATTTATGTGAGGTTTGAAAATTTATGTGAGGTTTGACAAAATTAGCATGGGTTTGACGAAATTAGGATGGGTTTGATGAATCCGAACGAAAATTTATGAGGTTTGAAAATTTATCTGAGGTTTGAGCAAATTAGCATGGGTTTGAAGAAATTAGGATGGGTTTGATGAAACCGAACGAAAATTTATGTGGTTTGAAAATTTATGTGAGGTTTGACATATTTAGCATGGGTTTGACGAAATTAGGATGGGTTTGATGAAACCGAACGAAAATTTATGTGGTTTGAAAATTTACCTGAGGTTTGAGCAATTTAGCATGGGTTTGAAGAAATTAGGATGGGTTTGATGAAATTAGGATGGGTTTGATGAATCCGAACGAAAATTTATGAGATTTGAAAATTTATCTGAGGTTTGAGCAAATTAGCATGGGTTTGAAGAAATTAGGATGGGTTTGATGAAACCGAACGAAAATTTATGTGGTTTGAAAATTTATGTGAGGTTTGAGCAATTTAGCATGGGTTTGAAGAAATTAGGATGGGTTTGATGAAACCGAACGAAAATTTATGTGAGGTTTGAAAATTTATGTGAGGTTTGACATATTTAGCATGGGTTTGACGAAATTAGGATGGGTTTGATGAAACCGAACGAAAATTTATGTGGTTTGAAAATTTACCTGAGGTTTGAGCAATTTAGCATGGGTTTGAAGAAATTAGGATGGGTTTGATGAAATTAGGATGGGTTTGATGAAACCGAACGAAAATTTATGTGGTTTGAAAATTTATGTGAGGTTTGAGCAATTTAGCATGGGTTTGAAGAAATTAGGATGGGTTTGATGAAACCGAACGAAAATTTATGTGAGGTTTGAAAATTTATGTGAGGTTTGACATATTTAGCATGGGTTTGACGAAATTAGGATGGGTTTGATGAAACCGAACGAAAATTTATGTGGTTTGAAAATTTACCTGAGGTTTGAGCAATTTAGCATGGGTTTGAAGAAATTAGGATGGGTTTGATGAAATTAGGATGGGTTTGATGAATCCGAACGAAAATTTATGAGGTTTGAAAATTTATCTGAGGTTTGAGCAAATTAGCATGGGTTTGAAGAAATTAGGATGGGTTTGATGAAACCGAACGAAAATTTATGTGGTTTGAAAATTTATGTGAGGTTTGAGCAATTTAGCATGGGTTTGAAGAAATTAGGATGGGTTTGATGAAACCGAACGAAAATTTATGTGAGGTTTGAAAATTTATGTGAGGTTTGACATATTTAGCATGGGTTTGACGAAATTAGGATGGGTTTGATGAAACCGAACGAAAATTTATGTGGTTTGAAAATTTACCTGAGGTTTGAGCAATTTAGCATGGGTTTGAAGAAATTAGGATGGGTTTGATGAAATTAGGATGGGTTTGATGAAACCGAACGAAAATTTATGTGGTTTGAAAATTTATGTGAGGTTTGAGCAATTTAGCATGGGTTTGAAGAAATTAGGATGGGTTTGATGAAATTAGGATGGGTTTGATGAATCCGAACGAAAATTTATGAGGTTTGAAAATTTATCTGAGGTTTGAGCAAATTAGCATGGGTTTGAAGAAATTAGGATGGGTTTGATGAAACCGAACGAAAATTTATGTGGTTTGAAAATTTATGTGAGGTTTGAGCAATTTAGCATGGGTTTGAAGAAATTAGGATGGGTTTGATGAAACCGAACGAAAATTTATGTGAGGTTTGAAAATTTATGTGAGGTTTGACATATTTAGCATGGGTTTGACGAAATTAGGATGGGTTTGATGAAACCGAACGAAAATTTATGTGGTTTGAAAATTTACCTGAGGTTTGAGCAATTTAGCATGGGTTTGAAGAAATTAGGATGGGTTTGATGAAATTAGGATGGGTTTGATGAAACCGAACGAAAATTTATGTGGTTTGAAAATTTATGTGAGGTTTGAGCAATTTAGCATGGGTTTGAAGAAATTAGGATGGGTTTGATGAAACCGAACGAAAATTTATGTGAGGTTTGACATATTTAGCATGGGTTTGACGAAATTAGGATGGGTTTGATGAAACCGAACGAAAATTTATGTGGTTTGAAAATTTACCTGAGGTTTGAGCAATTTAGCATGGGTTTGAAGAAATTAGGATGGGTTTGATGAAATTAGGATGGGTTTGATGAAACCGAACGAAAATTTATGTGGTTTGAAAATTTATGTGAGGTTTGAGCAATTTAGCATGGGTTTGAAGAAATTAGGATGGGTTTGATGAAATTAGGATGGGTTTGATGAATCCGAACGAAAATTAATGAGGTTTGAAAATTTATCTGAGGTTTGAGCAAATTAGCATGGGTTTGAAGAAATTAGAATGGGTTTGATGAAACCGAACGAAAATTTATGTGGTTTGAAAATTTATGTGAGGTTTGAGCAATTTAGCATGGGTTTGAAGAAATTAGGATGGGTTTGATGAAACCGAACGAAAATTTATGTGAGGTTTGAAAATTTATGTGAGGTTTGACATATTTAGCATGGGTTTGACGAAATTAGGATGGGTTTGATGAAACCGAACGAAAATTTATGTGGTTTGAAAATTTACCTGAGGTTTGAGCAATTTAGCATGGGTTTGAAGAAATTAGGATGGGTTTGATGAAATTAGGATGGGTTTGATGAAACCGAACGAAAATTTATGTGGTTTGAAAATTTATGTGAGGTTTGAGCAATTTAGCATGGGTTTGAAGAAATTAGGATGGGTTTGATGAAACCGAACGAAAATTTATGTGAGGTTTGAAAATTTATGTGAGGTTTGACAAAATTAGCATGGGTTTGACGAAATTAGGATGGGTTTGATGAATCCGAACGAAAATTTATGAGGTTTGAAAATTTATCTGAGGTTTGAGCAAATTAGCATGGGTTTGAAGAAATTAGGATGGGTTTGATGAAACCGAACGAAAATTTATGTGGTTTGAAAATTTATGTGAGGTTTGACATATTTAGCATGGGTTTGACGAAATTAGGATGGGTTTGATGAAACCGAACGAAAATTTATGTGGTTTGAAAATTTACCTGAGGTTTGAGCAATTTAGCATGGGTTTGAAGAAATTAGGATGGGTTTGATGAAATTAGGATGGGTTTGATGAATCCGAACGAAAATTTATGAGGTTTGAAAATTTATCTGAGGTTTGAGCAAATTAGCATGGGTTTGAAGAAATTAGGATGGGTTTGATGAAACCGAACGAAAATTTATGTGGTTTGAAAATTTATGTGAGGTTTGAGCAATTTAGCATGGGTTTGAAGAAATTAGGATGGGTTTGATGAAACCGAACGTAAATTTATGTGAGGTTTGAAAATTTATGTGAGGTTTGACATATTTAGCATGGGTTTGACGAAATTAGGATGGGTTTGATGAAACCGAACGAAAATTTATGTGGTTTGAAAATTTACCTGAGGTTTGAGCAATTTAGCATGGGTTTGAAGAAATTGGGATGGGTTTGATGAAATTAGGATGGGTTTCATGAAACCGAGCGAAAATTTATGTGGTTTGAAAATTTATGTGAGGTATGAGCAATTTAGCATGGGTTTGAAGAAATTAGGATGGGTTTGATGAAACCGAACGAAAATTTATGTGAGGTTTGAAAATTTATGTGAGGTTTGACAAAATTAGCATGGGTTTGACGAAATTAGGATGGGTTTGATGAATCCGAACGAAAATTTATGAGGTTTGAAAATTTATCTGAGGTTTGAGCAAATTAGCATGGGTTTGAAGAAATTAGGATGGGTTTGATGAAACCGAACGAAAATTTATGTGGTTTGAAAATTTATCTGAGGTTTGAGCAAATTAGCATGGGTTTGACGAAATTAGGATGGGTTTGATGAAACCGAACGAAAATTTATGTGGTTTGAAAATTTACCTGAGGTTTGAGCAATTTAGCATGGGTTTGAAGAAATTAGGATGGGTTTGATGAAATTAGGATGGGTTTGATGAATCCGAACGAAAATTTATGAGGTTTGAAAATTTATCTGAGGTTTGAGCAAATTAGCATGGGTTTGAAGAAATTAGGATGGGTTTGATGAAACCGAACGAAAATTTATGTGGTTTGAAAATTTATGTGAGGTTTGAGCAATTTAGCATGGGTTTGAAGAAATTAGGATGGGTTTGATGAAACCGAACGAAAATTTATGTGAGGTTTGAAAATTTATGTGAGGTTTGACATATTTAGCATGGGTTTGACGAAATTAGGATATGTTTGATGAAACCGAACGAAAATTTATGTGGTTTGAAAATTTACCTGAGGTTTGAGCAATTTAGCATGGGTTTGAAGAAATTAGGATGGGTTTGATGAAATTAGGATGGGTTTGATGAAACCGAACGAAAATTTATGTGGTTTGAAAATTTATGTGAGGTTTGAGCAATTTAGCATGGGTTTGAAGAAATTAGGATGGGTTTGATGAAACCGAACGAAAATTTATGTGAGGTTTGACATATTTAGCGTGGGTTTGACGAAATTAGGATGGGTTTGATGAAACCGAACGAAAATTTATGTGGTTTGAAAATTTACCTGAGGTTTGAGCAATTTAGCATGGGTTTGAAGAAATTAGGATGGGTTTGATGAAACCGAACGAAAATTTATGTGAGGTTTGAAAATTTATGTGAGGTTTGACATATTTAGCATGGGTTTGACGAAATTAGGATGGGTTTGATGAAACCGAACGAAAATTTATGTGGTTTGAAAATTTACCTGAGGTTTGAGCAATTTAGCATGGGTTTGAAGAAATTAGGATGGGTTTGATGAAATTAGGATGGGTTTGATGAAACCGAACGAAAATTTATGTGGTTTGAAAATTTATGTGAGGTTTGAGCAATTTAGCATGGGTTTGAAGAAATTAGGATGGGTTTGATGAAACCGAACGAAAATTTATGTGAGGTTTGAAAATTTATGTGAGGTTTGACAAAATTAGCATGGGTTTGACGAAATTAGGATGGGTTTGATGAATCCGAACGAAAATTTATGAGGTTTGAAAATTTATCTGAGGTTTGAGCAAATTAGCATGGGTTTTAAGAAATTAGGATGGGTTTGATGAAACCGAACGAAAACTTATGTGGTTTGAAAATTTATGTGAGGTTTGACATATTTAGCATGGGTTTGACGAAATTAGGATGGGTTTGATGAAACCGAACGAAAATTTATGTGGTTTGAAAATTTACCTGAGGTTTGAGCAATTTAGCATGGGTTTGAAGAAATTAGGATGGGTTTGATGAAATTAGGATGGGTTTGATGAATCCGAACGAAAATTTATGAGGTTTGAAAATTTATCTGAGGTTTGAGCAAATTAGCATGGGTTTGAAGAAATTAGGATGGGTTTGATGAAACCGAACGAAAATTTATGTGGTTTGAAAATTTATGTGAGGTTTGAGCAATTTAGCATGGGTTTGAAGAAATTAGGATGGGTTTGATAAAACCGAACGAAAATTTATGTGAGGTTTGAAAATTTATGTGAGGTTTGACATATTTAGCATGGGTTTGACGAAATTAGGATGGGTTTGATGAAACCGAACGAAAATTTATGTGGTTTGAAAATTTACCTGAGGTTTGAGCAATTTAGCATGGGTTTGAAGAAATTAGGATGGGTTTGATGAAATTAGGATGGGTTTGATGAAACCGAACGAAAATTTATGTGAGGTTTGAAAATTTATGTGAGGTTTGACATATTTAGCATGGGTTTGACGAAATTAGGATGGGTTTGATGAAACCGAACGAAAATTTATGTGGTTTGAAAATTTATGTGAGGTTTGAGCAATTTAGCATGGGTTTGAAGAAATTAGGATGGGTTTGATGAAACCGAACGAAAATTTATGTGAGGTTTGAAAATTTATGTGAGGTTTGACATATTTAGCATGGGTTTGACGAAATTAGGATGGGTTTGATGAAACCGAACGAAAATTTATGTGGTTTGAAAATTTACCTGAGGTTTGAGCAATTTAGCATGGGTTTGAAGAAATTAGGATGGGTTTGATGAAATTAGGATGGATTTGATGAAACCGAACGAAAATTTATGTGGTTTGAAAATTTATGTGAGGTTTGAGCAATTTAGCATGGGTTTGAAGAAATTAGGATGGGTTTGATGAAACCGAACGAAAATTTATGTGAGGTTTGAAAATTTATGTGAGGTTTGACAAAATTAGCATGGGTTTGACGAAATTAGGATGGGTTTGATGAATCCGAACGAAAATTTATGAGGTTTGAAAATTTATCTGAGGTTTGAGCAAATTAGCATGGGTTTGAAGAAATTAGGATGGGTTTGATGAAACCGAACGAAAATTTATGTGGTTTGAAAATTTATGTGAGGTTTGACATATTTAGCATGGGTTTGACGAAATTAGGATGGGTTTGATGAAACCGAACGAAAATTTATGTGGTTTGAAAATTTACCTGAGGTTTGAGCAATTTAGCATGGGTTTGAAGAAATTAGGATGGGTTTGATGAAATTAGGATGGGTTTGATGAATCCGAACGAAAATTTATGAGGTTTGAAAATTTATCTGAGGTTTGAGCAAATTAGCATGGGTTTGAAGAAATTAGGATGGGTTTGATGAAACCGAACGAAAATTTATGTGGTTTGAAAATTTATGTGAGGTTTGAGCAATTTAGCATGGGTTTGAAGAAATTAGGATGGGTTTGATGAAACCGAACGAAAATTTATGTGAGGTTTGAAAATTTATGTGAGGTTTGACATATTTAGCATGGGTTTGACGAAATTAGGATGGGTTTGATGAAACCGAACGAAAATTTATGTGGTTTGAAAATTTACCTGAGGTTTGAGCAATTTAGCATGGGTTTGAAGAAATTAGGATGGGTTTGATGAAATTAGGATGGGTTTGATGAAACCGAACGAAAATTTATGTGGTTTGAAAATTTATGTGAGGTTTGAGCAATTTAGCATGGGTTTGAAGAAATTAGGATGGGTTTGATGAAACCGAACGAAAATTTATGTGAGGTTTGAAAATTTATGTGAGGTTTGACAAAATTAGCATGGGTTTGACGAAATTAGGATGGGTTTGATGAATCCGAACGAAAATTTATGAGGTTTGAAAATTTATCTGAGGTTTGAGCAAATTAGCATGGGTTTGAAGAAATTAGGATGGGTTTGATGAAACCGAACGAAAATTTATGTGGTTTGAAAATTTATGTGAGGTTTGACATATTTAGCATGGGTTTGACGAAATTAGGATGGGTTTGATGAAACCGAACGAAAATTTATGTGGTTTGAAAATTTACCTGAGGTTTGAGCAATTTAGCATGGGTTTGAAGAAATTAGGATGGGTTTGATGAAATTAGGATGGGTTTGATGAATCCGAACGAAAATTTATGAGGTTTGAAAATTTATCTGAGGTTTGAGCAAATTAGCATGGGTTTGAAGAAATTAGGATGGGTTTGATGAAACCGAACGAAAATTTATGTGGTTTGAAAATTTATGTGAGGTTTGAGCAATTTAGCATGGGTTTGAAGAAATTAGGATGGGTTTGATGAAACCGAACGAAAATTTATGTGAGGTTTGAAAATTTATGTGAGGTTTGACATATTTAGCATGGGTTTGACGAAATTAGGATGGGTTTGATGAAACCGAACGAAAATTTATGTGGTTTGAAAATTTGCCTGAGGTTTGAGCAATTTAGCATGGGTTTGAAGAAATTAGGATGGGTTTGATGAAATTAGGATGGGTTTGATGAAACCGAACGAAAATTTATGTGGTTTGAAAATTTATGTGAGGTTTGAGCAATTTAGCATGGGTTTGAAGAAATTAGGATGGGTTTGATGAAACCGAACGAAAATTTATGTGAGGTTTGAAAATTTATGTGAGGTTTGACAAAATTAGCATGGGTTTGACGAAATTAGGATGGGTTTGATGAATCCGAACGAAAATTTATGAGGTTTGAAAATTTATCTGAGGTTTGAGCAAATTAGCATGGGTTTTAAGAAATTAGGATGGGTTTGATGAAACCGAACGAAAACTTATGTGGTTTGAAAATTTATGTGAGGTTTGACATATTTAGCATGGGTTTGACGAAATTAGGATGGGTTTGATGAAACCGAACGAAAATTTATGTGGTTTGAAAATTTACCTGAGGTTTGAGCAATTTAGCATGGGTTTGAAGAAATTAGGATGGGTTTGATGAAATTAGGATGGGTTTGATGAATCCGAACGAAAATTTATGAGGTTTGAAAATTTATCTGAGGTTTGAGCAAATTAGCATGGGTTTGAAGAAATTAGGATGGGTTTGATGAAACCGAACGAAAATTTATGTGGTTTGAAAATTTATGTGAGGTTTGAGCAATTTAGCATGGGTTTGAAGAAATTAGGATGGGTTTGATAAAACCGAACGAAAATTTATGTGAGGTTTGAAAATTTATGTGAGGTTTGACATATTTAGCATGGGTTTGACGAAATTAGGATGGGTTTGATGAAACCGAACGAAAATTTATGTGGTTTGAAAATTTACCTGAGGTTTGAGCAATTTAGCATGGGTTTGAAGAAATTAGGATGGGTTTGATGAAATTAGGATGGGTTTGATGAAACCGAACGAAAATTTATGTGAGGTTTGAAAATTTATGTGAGGTTTGACATATTTAGCATGGGTTTGACGAAATTAGGATGGGTTTGATGAAACCGAACGAAAATTTATGTGGTTTGAAAATTTATGTGAGGTTTGAGCAATTTAGCATGGGTTTGAAGAAATTAGGATGGGTTTGATGAAACCGAACGAAAATTTATGTGAGGTTTGAAAATTTATGTGAGGTTTGACATATTTAGCATGGGTTTGACGAAATTAGGATGGGTTTGATGAAACCGAACGAAAATTTATGTGGTTTGAAAATTTACCTGAGGTTTGAGCAATTTAGCATGGGTTTGAAGAAATTAGGATGGGTTTGATGAAATTAGGATGGATTTGATGAAACCGAACGAAAATTTATGTGGTTTGAAAATTTATGTGAGGTTTGAGCAATTTAGCATGGGTTTGAAGAAATTAGGATGGGTTTGATGAAACCGAACGAAAATTTATGTGAGGTTTGAAAATTTATGTGAGGTTTGACAAAATTAGCATGGGTTTGACGAAATTAGGATGGGTTTGATGAATCCGAACGAAAATTTATGAGGTTTGAAAATTTATCTGAGGTTTGAGCAAATTAGCATGGGTTTGAAGAAATTAGGATGGGTTTGATGAAACCGAACGAAAATTTATGTGGTTTGAAAATTTATGTGAGGTTTGACATATTTAGCATGGGTTTGACGAAATTAGGATGGGTTTGATGAAACCGAACGAAAATTTATGTGGTTTGAAAATTTACCTGAGGTTTGAGCAATTTAGCATGGGTTTGAAGAAATTAGGATGGGTTTGATGAAATTAGGATGGGTTTGATGAATCCGAACGAAAATTTATGAGGTTTGAAAATTTATCTGAGGTTTGAGCAAATTAGCATGGGTTTGAAGAAATTAGGATGGGTTTGATGAAACCGAACGAAAATTTATGTGGTTTGAAAATTTATGTGAGGTTTGAGCAATTTAGCATGGGTTTGAAGAAATTAGGATGGGTTTGATGAAACCGAACGAAAATTTATGTGAGGTTTGAAAATTTATGTGAGGTTTGACATATTTAGCATGGGTTTGACGAAATTAGGATGGGTTTGATGAAACCGAACGAAAATTTATGTGGTTTGAAAATTTACCTGAGGTTTGAGCAATTTAGCATGGGTTTGAAGAAATTAGGATGGGTTTGATGAAATTAGGATGGGTTTGATGAAACCGAACGAAAATTTATGTGGTTTGAAAATTTATGTGAGGTTTGAGCAATTTAGCATGGGTTTGAAGAAATTAGGATGGGTTTGATGAAACCGAACGAAAATTTATGTGAGGTTTGAAAATTTATGTGAGGTTTGACAAAATTAGCATGGGTTTGACGAAATTAGGATGGGTTTGATGAATCCGAACGAAAATTTATGAGGTTTGAAAATTTATCTGAGGTTTGAGCAAATTAGCATGGGTTTGAAGAAATTAGGATGGGTTTGATGAAACCGAACGAAAATTTATGTGGTTTGAAAATTTATGTGAGGTTTGACATATTTAGCATGGGTTTGACGAAATTAGGATGGGTTTGATGAAACCGAACGAAAATTTATGTGGTTTGAAAATTTACCTGAGGTTTGAGCAATTTAGCATGGGTTTGAAGAAATTAGGATGGGTTTGATGAAATTAGGATGGGTTTGATGAATCCGAACGAAAATTTATGAGGTTTGAAAATTTATCTGAGGTTTGAGCAAATTAGCATGGGTTTGAAGAAATTAGGATGGGTTTGATGAAACCGAACGAAAATTTATGTGGTTTGAAAATTTATGTGAGGTTTGAGCAATTTAGCATGGGTTTGAAGAAATTAGGATGGGTTTGATGAAACCGAACGAAAATTTATGTGAGGTTTGAAAATTTATGTGAGGTTTGACATATTTAGCATGGGTTTGACGAAATTAGGATGGGTTTGATGAAACCGAACGAAAATTTATGTGGTTTGAAAATTTGCCTGAGGTTTGAGCAATTTAGCATGGGTTTGAAGAAATTAGGATGGGTTTGATGAAATTAGGATGGGTTTGATGAAACCGAACGAAAATTTATGTGGTTTGAAAATTTATGTGAGGTTTGAGCAATTTAGCATGGGTTTGAAGAAATTAGGATGGGTTTGATGAAACCGAACGAAAATTTATGTGAGGTTTGAAAATTTATGTGAGGTTTGACAAAATTAGCATGGGTTTGACGAAATTAGGATGGGTTTGATGAATCCGAACGAAAATTTATGAGGTTTGAAAATTTATCTGAGGTTTGAGCAAATTAGCATGGGTTTGAAGAAATTAGGATGGGTTTGATGAAACCGAACGAAAATTTATGTGGTTTGAAAATTTATGTGAGGTTTGACATATTTAGCATGGGTTTGACGAAATTAGGATGGGTTTGATGAAACCGAACGAAAATTTATGTGGTTTGAAAATTTACCTGAGGTTTGAGCAATTTAGCATGGGTTTGAAGAAATTAGGATGGGTTTGATGAAATTAGGATGGGTTTGATGAATCCGAACGAAAATTTATGAGGTTTGAAAATTTATCTGAGGTTTGAGCAAATTAGCATGGGTTTGAAGAAATTAGGATGGGTTTGATGAAACCGAACGAAAATTTATGTGGTTTGAAAATTTATGTGAGGTTTGAGCAATTTAGCATGGGTTTGAAGAAATTAGGATGGGTTTGATGAAACCGAACGAAAATTTATGTGAGGTTTGAAAATTTATGTGAGGTTTGACATATTTAGCATGGGTTTGACGAAATTAGGATGGGTTTGATGAAACCGAACGAAAATTTATGTGGTTTGAAAATTTACCTGAGGTTTGAGCAATTTAGCATGGGTTTGAAGAAATTAGGATGGGTTTGATGAAATTAGGATGGGTTTGATGAAACCGAACGAAAATTTATGTGGTTTGAAAATTTATGTGAGGTTTGAGCAATTTAGCATGGGTTTGAAGAAATTAGGATGGGTTTGATGAAATTAGGATGGGTTTGATGAATCCGAACGAAAATTTATGAGGTTTGAAAATTTATCTGAGGTTTGAGCAAATTAGCATGGGTTTGAAGAAATTAGGATGGGTTTGATGAAACCGAACGAAAATTTATGTGGTTTGAAAATTTATGTGAGGTTTGAGCAATTTAGCATGGGTTTGAAGAAATTAGGATGGGTTTGATGAAACCGAACGAAAATTTATGTGAGGTTTGAAAATTTATGTGAGGTTTGACATATTTAGCATGGGTTTGACGAAATTAGGATGGGTTTGATGAAACCGAACGAAAATTTATGTGGTTTGAAAATTTACCTGAGGTTTGAGCAATTTAGCATGGGTTTGAAGAAATTAGGATGGGTTTGATGAAATTAGGATGGGTTTGATGAAACCGAACGAAAATTTATGTGAGGTTTGAGCAATTTAGCATGGGTTTGAAGAAATTAGGATGGGTTTGATGAAACCGAACGAAAATTTATGTGAGGTTTGACATATTTAGCATGGGTTTGACGAAATTAGGATGGGTTTGATGAAACCGAACGAAAATTTATGTGGTTTGAAAATTTACCTGAGGTTTGAGCAATTCAGCATGGGTTTGAAGAAATTAGGATGGGTTTGATGAAATGAGGATGGGTTTGATGAAACCGAACGAAAATTTATGTGGTTTGAAAATTTATGTGAGGTTTGAGCAATTTAGCATGGGTTTGAAGAAATTAGGATGGGTTTGATGAAATTAGGATGGGTTTGATGAATCCGAACGAAAATTTATGAGGTTTGAAAATTTATCTGAGGTTTGAGCAAATTAGCATGGGTTTGAAGAAATTAGGATGGGTTTGATGAAACCGAACGAAAATTTATGTGAGGTTTGAAAATTTATGTGAGGTTTGACAAAATTAGCATGGGTTTGACGAAATTAGGATGGGTTTGATGAATCCGAACGAAAATTTATGAGGTTTGAAAATTTATCTGAGGTTTGAGCAAATTAGCATGGGTTTGAAGAAATTAGGATGGGTTTGATGAAACCGAACGAAAATTTATGTGGTTTGAAATTTTATGTGAGGTTTGACATATTTAGCATGGGTTTGACGAAATTAGGATGGGTTTGATGAAACCGAACGAAAATTTATGTGGTTTGAAAATTTACCTGAGGTTTGAGCAATTTAGCATGGGTTTGAAGAAATTAGGATGGGTTTGATGAAATTAGGATGGGTTTGATGTATCCGAACGAAAATTTATGAGGTTTGAAAATTTATCTGAGGTTTGAGCAAATTAGCATGGGTTTGAAGAAATTAGGATGGGTTTGATGAAACCGAACGAAAATTTATGTGGTTTGAAAATTTATGTGAGGTTTGAGCAATTTAGCATGGGTTTGAAGAAATTAGGATGGGTTTGATGAAACCGAACGAAAATTTATGTGAGGTTTGAAAATTTATGTGAGGTTTGACATATTTAGCATGGGTTTGACGAAATTAGGATGGGTTTGATGAAACCGAACGAAAATTTATGTGGTTTGAAAATTTACCTGAGGTTTGAGCAATTTAGCATGGGTTTGAAGAAATTAGGATGGGTTTGATGAAATTAGGATGGGTTTGATGAAACCGAACGAAAATTTATGTGGTTTGAAAATTTATGTGAGGTTTGAGCAATTTAGCATGGGTTTGAAGAAATTAGGATGGGTTTGATGAAACCGAACGAAAATTTATGTGGTTTGAAAATTTATGTGAGGTTTGACATATTTAGCATGGGTTTGACGAAATTAGGATGGGTTTGATGAATCCGAACGAAAATTTATGAGGTTTGAAAATTTATCTGAGGTTTGAGCAAATTAGCATGGGTTTGAAGAAATTAGGATGGGTTTGATGAAACCGAACGAAAATTTATGTGGTTTGAAAATTTATGTGAGGTTTGACATATTTAGCATGGGTTTGACGAAATTAGGATGGGTTTGATGAATCCGAACGAAAATTTATGAGGTTTGAAAATTTATCTGAGGTTTGAGCAAATTAGCATGGGTTTGAAGAAATTAGGATGGGTTTGATGAAACCGAACGAAAATTTATGTGGTTTGAAAATTTATGTGAGGTTTGACATATTTAGCATGGGTTTGACGAAATTAGGATGGGTTTGATGAAACCGAACGAAAATTTATGTGGTTTGAAAATTTATGTGAGGTTTGACATATTTAGCATGGGTTTGACGAAATTAGGATGGGTTTGATGAAACCGAACGAAAATTTATGTGGTTTGAAAATTTACCTGAGGTTTGAGCAATTTAGCATGGGTTTGAAGAAATTAGGATGGGTTTGATGAAAATAGGATGGGTTTGATGAATCCGAACGAAAATTTATGAGGTTTGAAAATTTATCTGAGGTTTGAGCAAATTAGCATGGGTTTGAAGAAATTAGGATGGGTTTGATGAAACCGAACGAAAATTTATGTGGTTTGAAAATTTATGTGAGGTTTGAGCAATTTAGCATGGGTTTGAAGAAATTAGGATGGGTTTGATGAAACCGAACGAAAATTTATGTGAGGTTTGAAAATTTATGTGAGGTTTGACATATTTAGCATGGGTTTGACGAAATTAGGATGGGTTTGATGAAACCGAACGAAAATTTATGTGGTTTGAAAATTTACCTGAGGTTTGAGCAATTTAGCATGGGTTTGAAGAAATTAGGATGGGTTTGATGATATTAGGATGGGTTTGATGAAACCGAACGAAAATTTATGTGGTTTGAAAATTTATGTGAGGTTTGAGCAATTTAGCATGGGTTTGAAGAAATTAGGATGGGTTTGATGAAACCGAACGAAAATTTATGTGAAGTTTGAAAATTTATGTGAGGTTTGACATATTTAGCATGGGTTTGACGAAATTAGGATGGGTTTGATGAAACCGAACGAAAATTTATGTGGTTTGAAAATTTACCTGAGGTTTGAGCAATTTAGCATGGGTTTGAAGAAATTAGGATGGGTTTGATGAAATTAGGATGGGTTTGATGAAACCGAACGAAAATTTATGTGGTTTGAAAATTTATGTGAGGTTTGAGCAATTTAGCATGGGTTTGAAGAAATTAGGATGGGTTTGATGAAACCGAACGAAAATTTATGTGAGGCTTGAAAATTTATGTGAGGTTTGACAAAATTAGCATGGGTTTGACGAAATTAGGATGGGTTTGATGAATCCGAACGAAAATTTATGAGGTTTGAAAATTTATCTGAGGTTTGAGCAAATTAGCATGGGTTTGAAGAAATTAGGATGGGTTTGATGAAACCGAACGAAAATTTATGTGGTTTGAAAATTTATGTGAGGTTTGACATATTTAGCATGGGTTTGACGAAATTAGGATGGGTTTGATGAAACCGAACGAAAATTTATGTGGTTTGAAAATTTACCTGAGGTTTGAGCAATTTAGCATGGGTTTGAAGAAATTAGGATGGGTTTGATGAAATTAGGTTGGGTTTGATGAATCCGAACGAAAATTTATGAGGTTTGAAAATTTATCTGAGGTTTGAGCAAATTAGCATGGGTTTGAAGAAATTAGGATGGGTTTGATGAAACCGAACGAAAATTTATGTGGTTTGAAAATTTATGTGAGGTTTGAGCAATTTAGCATGGGTTTGAAGAAATTAGGATGGGTTTGATGAAACCGAACGAAAATTTATGTGAGGTTTGAAAATTTATGTGAGGTTTGACATATTTAGCATGGGTTTGACGAAATTAGGATGGGTTTGATGAAACCGAACGAAAATTTATGTGGTTTGAAAATTTACCTGAGGTTTGAGCAATTTAGCATGGGTTTGAAGAAATTAGGATGGGTTTGATGAAATTAGGATGGGTTTGATGAAACCGAACGAAAATTTATGTGGTTTGAAAATTTATGTGAGGTTTGAGCAATTTAGCATGGGTTTGAAGAAATTAGGATGGGTTTGATGAAACCGAACGAAAATTTATGTGAGGTTTGAAAATTTATGTGAGGTTGGACATATTTAGCATGGGTTTGACGAAATTAGGATGGGTTTGATGAAACCGAACGAAAATTTATGTGGTTTGAAAATTTACCTGAGGTTTGAGCAATTTAGCATGGGTTTGAAGAAATTAGGATGGGTTTGATGAAATTAGGATGGGTTTGATGAAACCGAACGAAAATTTATGTGGTTTGAAAATTTATGTGAGGTTTGAGCAATTTAGCATGGGTTTGAAGAAATTAGGATGGGTTTGATGAAACCGAACGAAAATTTATGTGAGGTTTGAAAATTTATGTGAGGTTTGACAAAATTAGCATGGGTTTGACGAAATTAGGATGGGTTTGATGAATCCGAACGAAAATTTATGAGGTTTGAAAATTTATCTGAGGTTTGAGCAAATTAGCATGGGTTTGAAGAAATTAGGATGGGTTTGATGAAACCGAACGAAAATTTATGTGGTTTGAAAATTTATGTGAGGTTTGACATATTTAGCATGGGTTTGACGAAATTAGGATGGGTTTGATGAAACCGAACGAAAATTTATGTGGTTTGAAAATTTACCTGAGGTTTGAGCAATTTAGCATGGGTTTGAAGAAATTAGGATGGGTTTGATGAAATTAGGATGGGTTTGATGAATCCGAACGAAAATTTATGAGGTTTGAAAATTTATCTGAGGTTTGAGCAAATTAGCATGGGTTTGAAGAAATTAGGATGGGTTTGATGAAACCGAACGAAAATTTATGTGGTTTGAAAATTTATGTGAGGTTTGAGCAATTTAGCATGGGTTTGAAGAAATTAGGATGGGTTTGATGAAACCGAACGAAAATTTATGTGAGGTTTGTAAATTTATGTGAGGTTTGACATATTTAGCATGGGTTTGACGAAATTAGGATGGGTTTGATGAAACCGAACGAAAATTTATGTGGTTTGAAAATTTACCTGAGGTTTGAGCAATTTAGCATGGGTTTGAAGAAATTAGGATGTGTTTGATGAAATTAGGATGGGTTTGATGAAACCGAACGAAAATTTATGTGGTTTGAAAATTTATGTGAGGTTTGAGCAATTTAGCATGGGTTTGAAGAAATTAGGATGGGTTTGATGAAACCGAACGAAAATTTATGTGAGGTTTGAAAATTTATGTGAGGTTTGACAAAATTAGCATGGGTTTGACGAAATTAGGAGGGGTTTGATGAATCCGAACGAAAACTTATGAGGTTTGAAAATTTATCTGAGGTTTGAGCAAATTAGCATGGGTTTGAAGAAATTAGGATGGGTTTGATGAAACCGAACGAAAATTTATGTGGTTTGAAAATTTATGTGAGGTTTGACATATTTAGCATGGGTTTGACGAAATTAGGATGGGTTTGATGAAACCGAACGAAAATTTATGTGGTTTGAAAATTTACCTGAGGTTTGAGCAATTTAGCATGGGTTTGAAGAAATTAGGATGGGTTTGATGAAATTAGGATGGGTTTGATGAATCCGAACGAAAATTTATGAGGTTTGAAAATTTATCTGAGGTTTGAGCAAATTAGCATGGGTTTGAAGAAATTAGGATGGGTTTGATGAAACCGAACGAAAATTTATGTGGTTTGAAAATTTATGTGAGGTTTGAGCAATTTAGCATGGGTTTGAAGAAATTAGGATGGGTTTGATGAAACCGAACGAAAATTTATGTGAGGTTTGAAAATTTATGTGAGGTTTGACATATTTAGCATGGGTTTGACGAAATTAGGATGGGTTTGATGAAACCGAACGAAAATTTATGTGGTTTGAAAATTTACCTGAGGTTTGAGCAATTTAGCATGGGTTTGAAGAAATTAGGATGGGTTTGATGAAATTAGGATGGGTTTGATGAAACCGAACGAAAATTTATGTGGTTTGAAAATTTATGTGAGGTTTGAGCAATTTAGCATGGGTTTGAAGAAATTAGGATGGGTTTGATGAAACCGAACGAAAATTTATGTGAGGTTTGAAAATTTATGTGAGGATTGACAAAATTAGCATGGGTTTGACGAAATTAGGATGGGTTTGATGAATCCGAACGAAAATTTATGAGGTTTGAAAATTTATCTGAGGTTTGAGCAAATTAGCATGGGTTTGAAGAAATTAGGATGGGTTTGATGAAACCGAACGAAAATTTATGTGGTTTGAAAATTTATGTGAGGTTTGACATATTTAGCATGGGTTTGACGAAATTAGGATGGGTTTGATGAAACCGAACGAAAATTTATGTGGTTTGAAAATTTACCTGAGGTTTGAGCAATTTAGCATGGGTTTGAAGAAATTAGGATGGGTTTGATGAAATTAGGATGGGTTTGATGAATCCGAAAGAAAATTTATGAGGTTTGAAAATTTATCTGAGGTTTGAGCAAATTAGCATGGGTTTGTAGAAATTAGGATGGGTTTGAGAAACCGAACGAAAATTTATGTGGTTTGAAAATTTATGTGAGGTTTGAGCAATTTAGCATGGGTTTGAAGAAATTAGGATGGGTTTGATGAAACCGAACGAAAATTTATGTGAGGTTTGAAAATTTATGTGAGGTTTGACATATTTAGCATGGGTTTGACGAAATTAGGATGGGTTTGATGAAACCGAACGAAAATTTATGTGGTTTGAAAATTTACCTGAGGTTTGAGCAATTTAGCATGGGTTTGAAGAAATTAGGATGGGTTTGATGAAATTAGGATGGGTTTGATGAAACCGAACGAAAATTTATGTGGTTTGAAAATTTATGTGAGGTTTGAGCAATTTAGCATGGGTTTGAAGAAATTAGGATGGGTTTGATGAAACCGAACGAAAATTTATGTGGTTTGAAAATTTACCTGAGGTTTGAGCAATTTAGCATGGGTTTGAAGAAATTAGGATGGGTTTGATGAAATTAGGATGGGTTTGATGAAACCGAACGAAAATTTATGTGGTTTGAAAATTTATGTGAGGTTTGAGCAATTTAGCATGGGTTTGAAGAAATTAGGATGGGTTTGATGAAACCGAACGAAAATTTATGTGAGGTTTGAAAATTTATGTGAGGTTTGACAAAATTAGCATGGGTTTGACGAAATTAGGATGGGTTTGATGAATCCGAACGAAAATTTATGAGGTTTGAAAATTTATCTGAGGTTTGAGCAAATTAGCATGGGTTTGAAGAAATTAGGATGGGTTTGATGAAACCGAACGAAAATTTATGTGGTTTGAAAATTTATGTGAGGTTTGACATATTTAGCATGGGTTTGACGAAATTAGGATGGGTTTGATGAAACCGAACGAAAATTTATGTGGTTTGAAAATTTACCTGAGGTTTGAGCAATTTAGCATGGGTTTGAAGAAATTAGGATGGGTTTGATGAAATTAGGTTGGGTTTGATGAATCCGAACGAAAATTTATGAGGTTTGAAAATTTATCTGAGGTTTGAGCAAATTAGCATGGGTTTGAAGAAATTAGGATGGGTTTGATGAAACCGAACGAAAATTTATGTGGTTTGAAAATTTATGTGAGGTTTGAGCAATTTAGCATGGGTTTGAAGAAATTAGGATGGGTTTGATGAAACCGAACGAAAATTTATGTGAGGTTTGAAAATTTATGTGAGGTTTGACATATTTAGCATGGGTTTGACGAAATTAGGATGGGTTTGATGAAACCGAACGAAAATTTATGTGGTTTGAAAATTTACCTGAGGTTTGAGCAATTTAGCATGGGTTTGAAGAAATTAGGATGGGTTTGATGAAATTAGGATGGGTTTGATGAAACCGAACGAAAATTTATGTGGTTTGAAAATTTATGTGAGGTTTGAGCAATTTAGCATGGGTTTGAAGAAATTAGGATGGGTTTGATGAAACCGAACGAAAATTTATGTGAGGTTTGAAAATTTATGTGAGGTTGGACATATTTAGCATGGGTTTGACGAAATTAGGATGGGTTTGATGAAACCGAACGAAAATTTATGTGGTTTGAAAATTTACCTGAGGTTTGAGCAATTTAGCATGGGTTTGAAGAAATTAGGATGGGTTTGATGAAATTAGGATGGGTTTGATGAAACCGAACGAAAATTTATGTGGTTTGAAAATTTATGTGAGGTTTGAGCAATTTAGCATGGGTTTGAAGAAATTAGGATGGGTTTGATGAAAATAGGATGGGTTTGATGAATCCGAACGAAAATTTATGAGGTTTGAAAATTTATCTGAGGTTTGAGCAAATTAGCATGGGTTTGAAGAAATTAGGATGGGTTTGATGAAACCGAACGAAAATTTATGTGGTTTGAAAATTTATGTGAGGTTTGAGCAATTTAGCATGGGTTTGAAGAAATTAGGATGGGTTTGATGAAACCGAACGAAAATTTATGTGAGGTTTGAAAATTTATGTGAGGTTTGACATATTTAGCATGGGTTTGACGAAATTAGGATGGGTTTGATGAAACCGAACGAAAATTTATGTGGTTTGAAAATTTACCTGAGGTTTGAGCAATTTAGCATGGGTTTGAAGAAATTAGGATGGGTTTGATGATATTAGGATGGGTTTGATGAAACCGAACGAAAATTTATGTGGTTTGAAAATTTATGTGAGGTTTGAGCAATTTAGCATGGGTTTGAAGAAATTAGGATGAGTTTGATGAAACCGAACGAAAATTTATGTGAAGTTTGAAAATTTATGTGAGGTTTGACATATTTAGCATGGGTTTGACGAAATTAGGATGGGTTTGATGAAACCGAACGAAAATTTATGTGGTTTGAAAATTTACCTGAGGTTTGAGCAATTTAGCATGGGTTTGAAGAAATTAGGATGGGTTTGATGAAATTAGGATGGGTTTGATGAAACCGAACGAAAATTTATGTGGTTTGAAAATTTATGTGAGGTTTGAGCAATTTAGCATGGGTTTGAAGAAATTAGGATGGGTTTGATGAAACCGAACGAAAATTTATGTGAGGTTTGAAAATTTATGTGAGGTTTGACAAAATTAGCATGGGTTTGACGAAATTAGGATGGGTTTGATGAATCCGAACGAAAATTTATGAGGTTTGAAAATTTATCTGAGGTTTGAGCAAATTAGCATGGGTTTGAAGAAATTAGGATGGGTTTGATGAAACCGAACGAAAATTTATGTGGTTTGAAAATTTATGTGAGGTTTGACATATTTAGCATGGGTTTGACGAAATTAGGATGGGTTTGATGAAACCGAACGAAAATTTATGTGGTTTGAAAATTTACCTGAGGTTTGAGCAATTTAGCATGGGTTTGAAGAAATTAGGATGGGTTTGATGAAATTAGGTTGGGTTTGATGAATCCGAACGAAAATTTATGAGGTTTGAAAATTTATCTGAGGTTTGAGCAAATTAGCATGGGTTTGAAGAAATTAGGATGGGTTTGATGAAACCGAACGAAAATTTATGTGGTTTGAAAATTTATGTGAGGTTTGAGCAATTTAGCATGGGTTTGAAGAAATTAGGATGGGTTTGATGAAACCGAACGAAAATTTATGTGAGGTTTGAAAATTTATGTGAGGTTTGACATATTTAGCATGGGTTTGACGAAATTAGGATGGGTTTGATGAAACCGAACGAAAATTTATGTGGTTTGAAAATTTACCTGAGGTTTGAGCAATTTAGCATGGGTTTGAAGAAATTAGGATGGGTTTGATGAAATTAGGATGGGTTTGATGAAACCGAACGAAAATTTATGTGGTTTGAAAATTTATGTGAGGTTTGAGCAATTTAGCATGGGTTTGAAGAAATTAGGATGGGTTTGATGAAATTAGGATGGGTTTGATGAAACCGAACGAAAATTTATGTGGTTTGAAAATTTATGTGAGGTTTGAGCAATTTAGCATGGGTTTGAAGAAATTAGGATGGGTTTGATGAAACCGAACGAAAATTTATGTGAGGTTTGAAAATTTATGTGAGGTTTGACAAAATTAGCATGGGTTTGACGAAATTAGGATGGGTTTGATGAATCCGAACGAAAATTTATGAGGTTTGAAAATTTATCTGAGGTTTGAGCAAATTAGCATGGGTTTGAAGAAATTAGGATGGGTTTGATGAAACCGAACGAAAATTTATGTGGTTTGAAAATTTATGTGAGGTTTGACATATTTAGCATGGGTTTGATGAAACCGAACGAAAATTTATGTGGTTTGAAAATTTACCTGAGGTTTGAGCAATTTAGCATGGGTTTGAAGAAATTAGGATGGGTTTGATGAAATTAGGATGGGTTTGATGAATCCGAACGAAAATTTATGAGGTTTGAAAATTTATCTGAGGTTTGAGCAAATTAGCATGGGTTTGAAGAAATTAGGATGGGTTTGATGAAACCGAACGAAAATTTATGTGGTTTGAAAATTTATGTGAGGTTTGAGCAATTTAGCATGGGTTTGAAGAAATTAGGATGGGTTTGATGAAACCGAACGAAAATTTATGTGAGGTTTGAAAATTTATGTGAGGTTTGACATATTTAGCATGGGTTTGACGAAATTAGGATGGGTTTGATGAAACCGAACGAAAATTTATGTGGTTTGAAAATTTACCTGAGGTTTGAGCAATTTAGCATGGGTTTGAAGAAATTAGGATGGGTTTGATGAAATTAGGATGGGTTTGATGAAACCGAACGAAAATTTATGTGGTTTGAAAATTTATGTGAGGTTTGAGCAATTTAGCATGGGTTTGAAGAAATTAGGATGGGTTTGATGAAACCGAACGAAAATTTATGTGAGGTTTGAAAATTTATGTGAGGTTTGACAAAATTAGCATGGGTTTGACGAAATTAGGATGGGTTTGATGAATCCGAACGAAAATTTATGAGGTTTGAAAATTTATCTGAGGTTTGAGCAAATTAGCATGGGTTTGAAGAAATTAGGATGGGTTTGATGAAACCGAACGAAAATTTATGTGGTTTGAAAATTTATGTGAGGTTTGACATATTTAGCATGGGTTTGACGAAATTAGGATGGGTTTGATGAAACCGAACGAAAATTTATGTGGTTTGAAAATTTACCTGAGGTTTGAGCAATTTAGCATGGGTTTGAAGAAATTAGGATGGGTTTGATGAAATTAGGATGGGTTTGATGAATCCGAACGAAAATTTATGAGGTTTGAAAATTTATCTGAGGTTTGAGCAAATTAGCATGGGTTTGAAGAAATTAGGATGGGTTTGATGAAACCGAACGAAAATTTATGTGGTTTGAAAATTTATGTGAGGTTTGAGCAATTTAGCATGGGTTTGAAGAAATTAGGATGGGTTTGATGAAACCGAACGAAAATTTATGTGAGGTTTGAAAATTTATGTGAGGTTTGACATATTTAGCATGGGTTTGACGAAATTAGGATGGGTTTGATGAAACCGAACGAAAATTTATGTGGTTTGAAAATTTACCTGAGGTTTGAGCAATTTAGCATGGGTTTGAAGAAATTAGGATGGGTTTGATGAAATTAGGATGGGTTTGATGAAACCGAACGAAAATTTATGTGGTTTGAAAATTTATGTGAGGTTTGAGCAATTTAGCATGGGTTTGAAGAAATTAGGATGGGTTTGATGAAATTAGGATGGGTTTGATGAATCCGAACGAAAATTTATGAGGTTTGAAAATTTATCTGAGGTTTGAGCAAATTAGCATGGGTTTGAAGAAATTAGGATGGGTTTGATGAAACCGAACGAAAATTTATGTGGTTTGAAAATTTATGTGAGGTTTGAGCAATTTAGCATGGGTTTGAAGAAATTAGGATGGGTTTGATGAAACCGAACGAAAATTTATGTGAGGTTTGAAAATTTATGTGAGGTTTGACATATTTAGCATTAGTTTGACGAAATTAGGATGGGTTTGATGAAACCGAACGAAAATTTATGTGGTTTGAAAATTTACCTGAGGTTTGAGCAATTTAGCATGGGTTTGAAGAAATTAGGATGGGTTTGATGAAATTAGGATGGGTTTGATGAAACCGAACGAAAATTTATGTGAGGTTTGAGCAATTTAGCATGGGTTTGAAGAAATTAGGATGGGTTTGATGAAACCGAACGAAAATTTATGTGAGGTTTGACATATTTAGCATGGGTTTGACGAAATTAGGATGGGTTTGATGAAACCGAACGAAAATTTATGTGGTTTGAAAATTTACCTGAGGTTTGAGCAATTCAGCATGGGTTTGAAGAAATTAGGATGGGTTTGATGAAATGAGGATGGGTTTGATGAAACCGAACGAAAATTTATGTGGTTTGAAAATTTATGTGAGGTTTGAGCAATTTAGCATGGGTTTGAAGAAATTAGGATGGGTTTGATGAAATTAGGATGGGTTTGATGAATCCGAACGAAAATTTATGAGGTTTGAAAATTTATCTGAGGTTTGAGCAAATTAGCATGGGTTTGAAGAAATTAGGATGGGTTTGATGAAACCGAACGAAAATTTATGTGAGGTTTGAAAATTTATGTGAGGTTTGACAAAATTAGCATGGGTTTGACGAAATTAGGATGGGTTTGATGAATCCGAACGAAAATTTATGAGGTTTGAAAATTTATCTGAGGTTTGAGCAAATTAGCATGGGTTTGAAGAAATTAGGATGGGTTTGATGAAACCGAACGAAAATTTATGTGGTTTGAAATTTTATGTGAGGTTTGACATATTTAGCATGGGTTTGACGAAATTAGGATGGGTTTGATGAAACCGAACGAAAATTTATGTGGTTTGAAAATTTACCTGAGGTTTGAGCAATTTAGCATGGGTTTGAAGAAATTAGGATGGGTTTGATGAAATTAGGATGGGTTTGATGAATCCGAACGAAAATTTATGAGGTTTGAAAATTTATCTGAGGTTTGAGCAAATTAGCATGGGTTTGAAGAAATTAGGATGGGTTTGATGAAACCGAACGAAAATTTATGTGGTTTGAAAATTTATGTGAGGTTTGAGCAATTTAGCATGGGTTTGAAGAAATTAGGATGGGTTTGATGAAACCGAACGAAAATTTATGTGAGGTTTGAAAATTTATGTGAGGTTTGACATATTTAGCATGGGTTTGACGAAATTAGGATGGGTTTGATGAAACCGAACGAAAATTTATGTGGTTTGAAAATTTACCTGAGGTTTGAGCAATTTAGCATGGGTTTGAAGAAATTAGGATGGGTTTGATGAAATTAGGATGGGTTTGATGAAACCGAACGAAAATTTATGTGGTTTGAAAATTTATGTGAGGTTTGAGCAATTTAGCATGGGTTTGAAGAAATTAGGATGGGTTTGATGAAATTAGGATGGGTTTGATGAATCCGAACGAAAATTTATGAGGTTTGAAAATTTATCTGAGGTTTGAGCAAATTAGCATGGGTTTGAAGAAATTAGGATGGGTTTGATGAAACCGAACGAAAATTTATGTGGTTTGAAAATTTATGTGAGGTTTGACATATTTAGCATGGGTTTGACGAAATTAGGATGGGTTTGATGAATCCGAACGAAAATTTATGAGGTTTGAAAATTTATCTGAGGTTTGAGCAAATTAGCATGGGTTTGAAGAAATTAGGATGGGTTTGATGAAACCGAACGAAAATTTATGTGGTTTGAAAATTTATGTGAGGTATGAGCAATTTAGCATGGGTTTGAAGAAATTAGGATGGGTTTGATGAAACCGAACGAAAATTTATGTGAGGTTTGAAAATTTATGTGAGGTTTGACAAAATTAGCATGGGTTTGACGAAATTAGGATGGGTTTGATGAATCCGAACGAAAATTTATGAGGTTTGAAAATTTATCTGAGGTTTGAGCAAATTAGCATGGGTTTGAAGAAATTAGGATGGGTTTGATGAAACCGAACGAAAATTTATGTGGTTTGAAAATTTATCTGAGGTTTGAGCAAATTAGCATGGGTTTGACGAAATTAGGATGGGTTTGATGAAACCGAACGAAAATTTATGTGGTTTGAAAATTTACCTGAGGTTTGAGCAATTTAGCATGGGTTTGAAGAAATTAGGATGGGTTTGATGAAATTAGGATGGGTTTGATGAATCCGAACGAAAATTTATGAGGTTTGAAAATTTATCTGAGGTTTGAGCAAATTAGCATGGGTTTGAAGAAATTAGGATGGGTTTGATGAAACCGAACGAAAATTTATGTGGTTTGAAAATTTATGTGAGGTTTGAGCAATTTAGCATGGGTTTGAAGAAATTAGGATGGGTTTGATGAAACCGAACGAAAATTTATGTGAGGTTTGAAAATTTATGTGAGGTTTGACATATTTAGCATGGGTTTGACGAAATTAGGATATGTTTGATGAAACCGAACGAAAATTTATGTGGTTTGAAAATTTACCTGAGGTTTGAGCAATTTAGCATGGGTTTGAAGAAATTAGGATGGGTTTGATGAAATTAGGATGGGTTTGATGAAACCGAACGAAAATTTATGTGGTTTGAAAATTTATGTGAGGTTTGAGCAATTTAGCATGGGTTTGAAGAAATTAGGATGGGTTTGATGAAACCGAACGAAAATTTATGTGAGGTTTGACATATTTAGCGTGGGTTTGACGAAATTAGGATGGGTTTGATGAAACCGAACGAAAATTTATGTGGTTTGAAAATTTACCTGAGGTTTGAGCAATTTAGCATGGGTTTGAAGAAATTAGGATGGGTTTGATGAAACCGAACGAAAATTTATGTGAGGTTTGAAAATTTATGTGAGGTTTGACATATTTAGCATGGGTTTGACGAAATTAGGATGGGTTTGATGAAACCGAACGAAAATTTATGTGGTTTGAAAATTTACCTGAGGTTTGAGCAATTTAGCATGGGTTTGAAGAAATTAGGATGGGTTTGATGAAATTAGGATGGGTTTGATGAAACCGAACGAAAATTTATGTGGTTTGAAAATTTATGTGAGGTTTGAGCAATTTAGCATGGGTTTGAAGAAATTAGGATGGGTTTGATGAAACCGAACGAAAATTTATGTGAGGTTTGAAAATTTATGTGAGGTTTGACAAAATTAGCATGGGTTTGACGAAATTAGGATGGGTTTGATGAATCCGAACGAAAATTTATGAGGTTTGAAAATTTATCTGAGGTTTGAGCAAATTAGCATGGGTTTTAAGAAATTAGGATGGGTTTGATGAAACCGAACGAAAACTTATGTGGTTTGAAAATTTATGTGAGGTTTGACATATTTAGCATGGGTTTGACGAAATTAGGATGGGTTTGATGAAACCGAACGAAAATTTATGTGGTTTGAAAATTTACCTGAGGTTTGAGCAATTTAGCATGGGTTTGAAGAAATTAGGATGGGTTTGATGAAATTAGGATGGGTTTGATGAATCCGAACGAAAATTTATGAGGTTTGAAAATTTATCTGAGGTTTGAGCAAATTAGCATGGGTTTGAAGAAATTAGGATGGGTTTGATGAAACCGAACGAAAATTTATGTGGTTTGAAAATTTATGTGAGGTTTGAGCAATTTAGCATGGGTTTGAAGAAATTAGGATGGGTTTGATAAAACCGAACGAAAATTTATGTGAGGTTTGAAAATTTATGTGAGGTTTGACATATTTAGCATGGGTTTGACGAAATTAGGATGGGTTTGATGAAACCGAACGAAAATTTATGTGGTTTGAAAATTTACCTGAGGTTTGAGCAATTTAGCATGGGTTTGAAGAAATTAGGATGGGTTTGATGAAATTAGGATGGGTTTGATGAAACCGAACGAAAATTTATGTGAGGTTTGAAAATTTATGTGAGGTTTGACATATTTAGCATGGGTTTGACGAAATTAGGATGGGTTTGATGAAACCGAACGAAAATTTATGTGGTTTGAAAATTTATGTGAGGTTTGAGCAATTTAGCATGGGTTTGAAGAAATTAGGATGGGTTTGATGAAACCGAACGAAAATTTATGTGAGGTTTGAAAATTTATGTGAGGTTTGACATATTTAGCATGGGTTTGACGAAATTAGGATGGGTTTGATGAAACCGAACGAAAATTTATGTGGTTTGAAAATTTACCTGAGGTTTGAGCAATTTAGCATGGGTTTGAAGAAATTAGGATGGGTTTGATGAAATTAGGATGGATTTGATGAAACCGAACGAAAATTTATGTGGTTTGAAAATTTATGTGAGGTTTGAGCAATTTAGCATGGGTTTGAAGAAATTAGGATGGGTTTGATGAAACCGAACGAAAATTTATGTGAGGTTTGAAAATTTATGTGAGGTTTGACAAAATTAGCATGGGTTTGACGAAATTAGGATGGGTTTGATGAATCCGAACGAAAATTTATGAGGTTTGAAAATTTATCTGAGGTTTGAGCAAATTAGCATGGGTTTGAAGAAATTAGGATGGGTTTGATGAAACCGAACGAAAATTTATGTGGTTTGAAAATTTATGTGAGGTTTGACATATTTAGCATGGGTTTGACGAAATTAGGATGGGTTTGATGAAACCGAACGAAAATTTATGTGGTTTGAAAATTTACCTGAGGTTTGAGCAATTTAGCATGGGTTTGAAGAAATTAGGATGGGTTTGATGAAATTAGGATGGGTTTGATGAAACCGAACGAAAATTTATGTGAGGTTTGAAAATTTATGTGAGGTTTGACATATTTAGCATGGGTTTGACGAAATTAGGATGGGTTTGATGAAACCGAACGAAAATTTATGTGGTTTGAAAATTTATGTGAGGTTTGAGCAATTTAGCATGGGTTTGAAGAAATTAGGATGGGTTTGATGAAACCGAACGAAAATTTATGTGAGGTTTGAAAATTTATGTGAGGTTTGACATATTTAGCATGGGTTTGACGAAATTAGGATGGGTTTGATGAAACCGAACGAAAATTTATGTGGTTTGAAAATTTACCTGAGGTTTGAGCAATTTAGCATGGGTTTGAAGAAATTAGGATGGGTTTGATGAAATTAGGATGGATTTGATGAAACCGAACGAAAATTTATGTGGTTTGAAAATTTATGTGAGGTTTGAGCAATTTAGCATGGGTTTGAAGAAATTAGGATGGGTTTGATGAAACCGAACGAAAATTTATGTGAGGTTTGAAAATTTATGTGAGGTTTGACAAAATTAGCATGGGTTTGACGAAATTAGGATGGGTTTGATGAATCCGAACGAAAATTTATGAGGTTTGAAAATTTATCTGAGGTTTGAGCAAATTAGCATGGGTTTGAAGAAATTAGGATGGGTTTGATGAAACCGAACGAAAATTTATGTGAGGTTTGAAAATTTATGTGAGGTTTGACAAAATTAGCATGGGTTTGACGAAATTAGGATGGGTTTGATGAATCCGAACGAAAATTTATGAGGTTTGAAAATTTATCTGAGGTTTGAGCAAATTAGCATGGGTTTGAAGAAATTAGGATGGGTTTGATGAAACCGAACGAAAATTTATGTGGTTTGAAAATTTATGTGAGGTTTGAGCAATTTAGCATGGGTTTGAAGAAATTAGGATGGGTTTGATGAAACCGAACGAAAATTTATGTGAGGTTTGAAAATTTATGTGAGGTTTGACATATTTAGCATGGGTTTGACGAAATTAGGATGGGTTTGATGAAACCGAACGAAAATTTATGTGGTTTGAAAATTTACCTGAGGTTTGAGCAATTTAGCATGGGTTTGAAGAAATTAGGATGGGTTTGATGAAATTAGGATGGGTTTGATGAAACCGAACGAAAATTTATGTGGTTTGAAAATTTATGTGAGGTTTGAGCAATTTAGCATGGGTTTGAAGAAATTAGGATGGGTTTGATGAAACCGAACGAAAATTTATGTGAGGTTTGAAAATTTATGTGAGGTTTGACAAAATTAGCATGGGTTTGACGAAATTAGGATGGGTTTGATGAATCCGAACGAAAATTTATGAGGTTTGAAAATTTATCTGAGGTTTGAGCAAATTAGCATGGGTTTGAAGAAATTAGGATGGGTTTGATGAAACCGAACGAAAATTTATGTGGTTTGAAAATTTATGTGAGGTTTGACATATTTAGCATGGGTTTGACGAAATTAGGATGGGTTTGATGAAACCGAACGAAAATTTATGTGGTTTGAAAATTTACCTGAGGTTTGAGCAATTTAGCATGGGTTTGAAGAAATTAGGATGGGTTTGATGAAATTAGGATGGGTTTGATGAATCCGAACGAAAATTTATGAGGTTTGAAAATTTATCTGAGGTTTGAGCAAATTAGCATGGGTTTGAAGAAATTAGGATGGGTTTGATGAAACCGAACGAAAATTTATGTGGTTTGAAAATTTATGTGAGGTTTGAGCAATTTAGCATGGGTTTGAAGAAATTAGGATGGGTTTGATGAAACCGAACGAAAATTTATGTGAGGTTTGAAAATTTATGTGAGGTTTGACATATTTAGCATGGGTTTGACGAAATTAGGATGGGTTTGATGAAACCGAACGAAAATTTATGTGGTTTGAAAATTTGCCTGAGGTTTGAGCAATTTAGCATGGGTTTGAAGAAATTAGGATGGGTTTGATGAAATTAGGATGGGTTTGATGAAACCGAACGAAAATTTATGTGGTTTGAAAATTTATGTGAGGTTTGAGCAATTTAGCATGGGTTTGAAGAAATTAGGATGGGTTTGATGAAACCGAACGAAAATTTATGTGAGGTTTGAAAATTTATGTGAGGTTTGACAAAATTAGCATGGGTTTGACGAAATTAGGATGGGTTTGATGAATCCGAACGAAAATTTATGAGGTTTGAAAATTTATCTGAGGTTTGAGCAAATTAGCATGGGTTTGAAGAAATTAGGATGGGTTTGATGAAACCGAACGAAAATTTATGTGGTTTGAAAATTTATGTGAGGTTTGACATATTTAGCATGGGTTTGACGAAATTAGGATGGGTTTGATGAAACCGAACGAAAATTTATGTGGTTTGAAAATTTACCTGAGGTTTGAGCAATTTAGCATGGGTTTGAAGAAATTAGGATGGGTTTGATGAAATTAGGATGGGTTTGATGAATCCGAACGAAAATTTATGAGGTTTGAAAATTTATCTGAGGTTTGAGCAAATTAGCATGGGTTTGAAGAAATTAGGATGGGTTTGATGAAACCGAACGAAAATTTATGTGGTTTGAAAATTTATGTGAGGTTTGAGCAATTTAGCATGGGTTTGAAGAAATTAGGATGGGTTTGATGAAACCGAACGAAAATTTATGTGAGGTTTGAAAATTTATGTGAGGTTTGACATATTTAGCATGGGTTTGACGAAATTAGGATGGGTTTGATGAAACCGAACGAAAATTTATGTGGTTTGAAAATTTACCTGAGGTTTGAGCAATTTAGCATGGGTTTGAAGAAATTAGGATGGGTTTGATGAAATTAGGATGGGTTTGATGAAACCGAACGAAAATTTATGTGGTTTGAAAATTTATGTGAGGTTTGAGCAATTTAGCATGGGTTTGAAGAAATTAGGATGGGTTTGATGAAATTAGGATGGGTTTGATGAATCCGAACGAAAATTTATGAGGTTTGAAAATTTATCTGAGGTTTGAGCAAATTAGCATGGGTTTGAAGAAATTAGGATGGGTTTGATGAAACCGAACGAAAATTTATGTGGTTTGAAAATTTATGTGAGGTTTGAGCAATTTAGCATGGGTTTGAAGAAATTAGGATGGGTTTGATGAAACCGAACGAAAATTTATGTGAGGTTTGAAAATTTATGTGAGGTTTGACATATTTAGCATGGGTTTGACGAAATTAGGATGGGTTTGATGAAACCGAACGAAAATTTATGTGGTTTGAAAATTTACCTGTGGTTTGAGCAATTTAGCATGGGTTTGAAGAAATTAGGATGGGTTTGATGAAATTAGGATGGGTTTGATGAAACCGAACGAAAATTTATGTGAGGTTTGAGCAATTTAGCATGGGTTTGAAGAAATTAGGATGGGTTTGATGAAACCGAACGAAAATTTATGTGAGGTTTGACATATTTAGCATGGGTTTGACGAAATTAGGATGGGTTTGATGAAACCGAACGAAAATTTATGTGGTTTGAAAATTTACCTGAGGTTTGAGCAATTCAGCATGGGTTTGAAGAAATTAGGATGGGTTTGATGAAATGAGGATGGGTTTGATGAAACCGAACGAAAATTTATGTGGTTTGAAAATTTATGTGAGGTTTGAGCAATTTAGCATGGGTTTGAAGAAATTAGGATGGGTTTGATGAAATTAGGATGGGTTTGATGAATCCGAACGAAAATTTATGAGGTTTGAAAATTTATCTGAGGTTTGAGCAAATTAGCATGGGTTTGAAGAAATTAGGATGGGTTTGATGAAACCGAACGAAAATTTATGTGAGGTTTGAAAATTTATGTGAGGTTTGACAAAATTAGCATGGGTTTGACGAAATTAGGATGGGTTTGATGAATCCGAACGAAAATTTATGAGGTTTGAAAATTTATCTGAGGTTTGAGCAAATTAGCATGGGTTTGAAGAAATTAGGATGGGTTTGATGAAACCGAACGAAAATTTATGTGGTTTGAAATTTTATGTGAGGTTTGACATATTTAGCATGGGTTTGACGAAATTAGGATGGGTTTGATGAAACCGAACGAAAATTTATGTGGTTTGAAAATTTACCTGAGGTTTGAGCAATTTAGCATGGGTTTGAAGAAATTAGGATGGGTTTGATGAAATTAGGATGGGTTTGATGTATCCGAACGAAAATTTATGAGGTTTGAAAATTTATCTGAGGTTTGAGCAAATTAGCATGGGTTTGAAGAAATTAGGATGGGTTTGATGAAACCGAACGAAAATTTATGTGAGGTTTGAAAATTTATGTGAGGTTTGACATATTTAGCATGGGTTTGACGAAATTAGGATGGGTTTGATGAAACCGAACGAAAATTTATGTGGTTTGAAAATTTACCTGAGGTTTGAGCAATTTAGCATGGGTTTGAAGAAATTAGGATGGGTTTGATGAAATTAGGATGGGTTTGATGAAACCGAACGAAAATTTATGTGGTTTGAAAATTTATGTGAGGTTTGAGCAATTTAGCATGGGTTTGAAGAAATTAGGATGGGTTTGATGAAACCGAACGAAAATTTATGTGGTTTGAAAATTTATGTGAGGTTTGACATATTTAGCATGGGTTTGACGAAATTAGGATGGGTTTGATGAATCCGAACGAAAATTTATGAGGTTTGAAAATTTATCTGAGGTTTGAGCAAATTAGCATGGGTTTGAAGAAATTAGGATGGGTTTGATGAAACCGAACGAAAATTTATGTGGTTTGAAAATTTATGTGAGGTTTGACATATTTAGCATGGGTTTGACGAAATTAGGATGGGTTTGATGAATCCGAACGAAAATTTATGAGGTTTGAAAATTTATCTGAGGTTTGAGCAAATTAGCATGGGTTTGAAGAAATTAGGATGGGTTTGATGAAACCGAACGAAAATTTATGTGGTTTGAAAATTTATGTGAGGTTTGACATATTTAGCATGGGTTTGACGAAATTAGGATGGGTTTGATGAAACCGAACGAAAATTTATGTGGTTTGAAAATTTATGTGAGGTTTGAGCAATTCAGCATGGGTTTGAAGAAATTAGGATGGGTTTGATGAAATGAGGATGGGTTTGATGAAACCGAACGAAAATTTATGTGGTTTGAAAATTTATGTGAGGTTTGAGCAATTTAGCATGGGTTTGAAGAAATTAGGATGGGTTTGATGAAATTAGGATGGGTTTGATGAATCCGAACGAAAATTTATGAGGTTTGAAAATTTATCTGAGGTTTGAGCAAATTAGCATGGGTTTGAAGAAATTAGGATGGGTTTGATGAAACCGAACGAAAATTTATGTGAGGTTTGAAAATTTATGTGAGGTTTGACAAAATTAGCATGGGTTTGACGAAATTAGGATGGGTTTGATGAATCCGAACGAAAATTTATGAGGTTTGAAAATTTATCTGAGGTTTGAGCAAATTAGCATGGGTTTGAAGAAATTAGGATGGGTTTGATGAAACCGAACGAAAATTTATGTGGTTTGAAATTTTATGTGAGGTTTGACATATTTAGCATGGGTTTGACGAAATTAGGATGGGTTTGATGAAACCGAACGAAAATTTATGTGGTTTGAAAATTTACCTGAGGTTTGAGCAATTTAGCATGGGTTTGAAGAAATTAGGATGGGTTTGATGAAATTAGGATGGGTTTGATGTATCCGAACGAAAATTTATGAGGTTTGAAAATTTATCTGAGGTTTGAGCAAATTAGCATGGGTTTGAAGAAATTAGGATGGGTTTGATGAAACCGAACGAAAATTTATGTGAGGTTTGAAAATTTATGTGAGGTTTGACATATTTAGCATGGGTTTGACGAAATTAGGATGGGTTTGATGAAACCGAACGAAAATTTATGTGGTTTGAAAATTTACCTGAGGTTTGAGCAATTTAGCATGGGTTTGAAGAAATTAGGATGGGTTTGATGAAATTAGGATGGGTTTGATGAAACCGAACGAAAATTTATGTGGTTTGAAAATTTATGTGAGGTTTGAGCAATTTAGCATGGGTTTGAAGAAATTAGGATGGGTTTGATGAAACCGAACGAAAATTTATGTGGTTTGAAAATTTATGTGAGGTTTGACATATTTAGCATGGGTTTGACGAAATTAGGATGGGTTTGATGAATCCGAACGAAAATTTATGAGGTTTGAAAATTTATCTGAGGTTTGAGCAAATTAGCATGGGTTTGAAGAAATTAGGATGGGTTTGATGAAACCGAACGAAAATTTATGTGGTTTGAAAATTTATGTGAGGTTTGACATATTTAGCATGGGTTTGACGAAATTAGGATGGGTTTGATGAATCCGAACGAAAATTTATGAGGTTTGAAAATTTATCTGAGGTTTGAGCAAATTAGCATGGGTTTGAAGAAATTAGGATGGGTTTGATGAAACCGAACGAAAATTTATGTGGTTTGAAAATTTATGTGAGGTTTGACATATTTAGCATGGGTTTGACGAAATTAGGATGGGTTTGATGAAACCGAACGAAAATTTATGTGGTTTGAAAATTTATGTGAGGTTTGACATATTTAGCATGGGTTTGACGAAATTAGGATGGGTTTGATGAAACCGAACGAAAATTTATGTGGTTTGAAAATTTACCTGAGGTTTGAGCAATTTAGCATGGGTTTGAAGAAATTAGGATGGGTTTGATGAAAATAGGATGGGTTTGATGAATCCGAACGAAAATTTATGAGGTTTGAAAATTTATCTGAGGTTTGAGCAAATTAGCATGGGTTTGAAGAAATTAGGATGGGTTTGATGAAACCGAACGAAAATTTATGTGGTTTGAAAATTTATGTGAGGTTTGAGCAATTTAGCATGGGTTTGAAGAAATTAGGATGGGTTTGATGAAACCGAACGAAAATTTATGTGAGGTTTGAAAATTTATGTGAGGTTTGACATATTTAGCATGGGTTTGACGAAATTAGGATGGGTTTGATGAAACCGAACGAAAATTTATGTGGTTTGAAAATTTACCTGAGGTTTGAGCAATTTAGCATGGGTTTGAAGAAATTAGGATGGGTTTGATGATATTAGGATGGGTTTGATGAAACCGAACGAAAATTTATGTGGTTTGAAAATTTATGTGAGGTTTGAGCAATTTAGCATGGGTTTGAAGAAATTAGGATGGGTTTGATGAAACCGAACGAAAATTTATGTGAAGTTTGAAAATTTATGTGAGGTTTGACATATTTAGCATGGGTTTGACGAAATTAGGATGGGTTTGATGAAACCGAACGAAAATTTATGTGGTTTGAAAATTTACCTGAGGTTTGAGCAATTTAGCATGGGTTTGAAGAAATTAGGATGGGTTTGATGAAATTAGGATGGGTTTGATGAAACCGAACGAAAATTTATGTGGTTTGAAAATTTATGTGAGGTTTGAGCAATTTAGCATGGGTTTGAAGAAATTAGGATGGGTTTGATGAAACCGAACGAAAATTTATGTGAGGCTTGAAAATTTATGTGAGGTTTGACAAAATTAGCATGGGTTTGACGAAATTAGGATGGGTTTGATGAATCCGAACGAAAATTTATGAGGTTTGAAAATTTATCTGAGGTTTGAGCAAATTAGCATGGGTTTGAAGAAATTAGGATGGGTTTGATGAAACCGAACGAAAATTTATGTGGTTTGAAAATTTATGTGAGGTTTGACATATTTAGCATGGGTTTGACGAAATTAGGATGGGTTTGATGAAACCGAACGAAAATTTATGTGGTTTGAAAATTTACCTGAGGTTTGAGCAATTTAGCATGGGTTTGAAGAAATTAGGATGGGTTTGATGAAATTAGGTTGGGTTTGATGAATCCGAACGAAAATTTATGAGGTTTGAAAATTTATCTGAGGTTTGAGCAAATTAGCATGGGTTTGAAGAAATTAGGATGGGTTTGATGAAACCGAACGAAAATTTATGTGGTTTGAAAATTTATGTGAGGTTTGAGCAATTTAGCATGGGTTTGAAGAAATTAGGATGGGTTTGATGAAACCGAACGAAAATTTATGTGAGGTTTGAAAATTTATGTGAGGTTTGACATATTTAGCATGGGTTTGACGAAATTAGGATGGGTTTGATGAAACCGAACGAAAATTTATGTGGTTTGAAAATTTACCTGAGGTTTGAGCAATTTAGCATGGGTTTGAAGAAATTAGGATGGGTTTGATGAAATTAGGATGGGTTTGATGAAACCGAACGAAAATTTATGTGGTTTGAAAATTTATGTGAGGTTTGAGCAATTTAGCATGGGTTTGAAGAAATTAGGATGGGTTTGATGAAACCGAACGAAAATTTATGTGAGGTTTGAAAATTTATGTGAGGTTGGACATATTTAGCATGGGTTTGACGAAATTAGGATGGGTTTGATGAAACCGAACGAAAATTTATGTGGTTTGAAAATTTACCTGAGGTTTGAGCAATTTAGCATGGGTTTGAAGAAATTAGGATGGGTTTGATGAAATTAGGATGGGTTTGATGAAACCGAACGAAAATTTATGTGGTTTGAAAATTTATGTGAGGTTTGAGCAATTTAGCATGGGTTTGAAGAAATTAGGATGGGTTTGATGAAACCGAACGAAAATTTATGTGAGGTTTGAAAATTTATGTGAGGTTTGACAAAATTAGCATGGGTTTGACGAAATTAGGATGGGTTTGATGAATCCGAACGAAAATTTATGAGGTTTGAAAATTTATCTGAGGTTTGAGCAAATTAGCATGGGTTTGAAGAAATTAGGATGGGTTTGATGAAACCGAACGAAAATTTATGTGGTTTGAAAATTTATGTGAGGTTTGACATATTTAGCATGGGTTTGACGAAATTAGGATGGGTTTGATGAAACCGAACGAAAATTTATGTGGTTTGAAAATTTACCTGAGGTTTGAGCAATTTAGCATGGGTTTGAAGAAATTAGGATGGGTTTGATGAAATTAGGATGGGTTTGATGAATCCGAACGAAAATTTATGAGGTTTGAAAATTTATCTGAGGTTTGAGCAAATTAGCATGGGTTTGAAGAAATTAGGATGGGTTTGATGAAACCGAACGAAAATTTATGTGGTTTGAAAATTTATGTGAGGTTTGAGCAATTTAGCATGGGTTTGAAGAAATTAGGATGGGTTTGATGAAACCGAACGAAAATTTATGTGAGGTTTGTAAATTTATGTGAGGTTTGACATATTTAGCATGGGTTTGACGAAATTAGGATGGGTTTGATGAAACCGAACGAAAATTTATGTGGTTTGAAAATTTACCTGAGGTTTGAGCAATTTAGCATGGGTTTGAAGAAATTAGGATGGGTTTGATGAAATTAGGATGGGTTTGATGAAACCGAACGAAAATTTATGTGGTTTGAAAATTTATGTGAGGTTTGAGCAATTTAGCATGGGTTTGAAGAAATTAGGATGGGTTTGATGAAACCGAACGAAAATTTATGTGAGGTTTGAAAATTTATGTGAGGTTTGACAAAATTAGCATGGGTTTGACGAAATTAGGAGGGGTTTGATGAATCCGAACGAAAACTTATGAGGTTTGAAAATTTATCTGAGGTTTGAGCAAATTAGCATGGGTTTGAAGAAATTAGGATGGGTTTGATGAAACCGAACGAAAATTTATGTGGTTTGAAAATTTATGTGAGGTTTGACATATTTAGCATGGGTTTGACGAAATTAGGATGGGTTTGATGAAACCGAACGAAAATTTATGTGGTTTGAAAATTTACCTGAGGTTTGAGCAATTTAGCATGGGTTTGAAGAAATTAGGATGGGTTTGATGAAATTAGGATGGGTTTGATGAATCCGAACGAAAATTTATGAGGTTTGAAAATTTATCTGAGGTTTGAGCAAATTAGCATGGGTTTGAAGAAATTAGGATGGGTTTGATGAAACCGAACGAAAATTTATGTGGTTTGAAAATTTATGTGAGGTTTGAGCAATTTAGCATGGGTTTGAAGAAATTAGGATGGGTTTGATGAAACCGAACGAAAATTTATGTGAGGTTTGAAAATTTATGTGAGGTTTGACATATTTAGCATGGGTTTGACGAAATTAGGATGGGTTTGATGAAACCGAACGAAAATTTATGTGGTTTGAAAATTTACCTGAGGTTTGAGCAATTTAGCATGGGTTTGAAGAAATTAGGATGGGTTTGATGAAATTAGGATGGGTTTGATGAAACCGAACGAAAATTTATGTGGTTTGAAAATTTATGTGAGGTTTGAGCAATTTAGCATGGGTTTGAAGAAATTAGGATGGGTTTGATGAAACCGAACGAAAATTTATGTGAGGTTTGAAAATTTATGTGAGGATTGACAAAATTAGCATGGGTTTGACGAAATTAGGATGGGTTTGATGAATCCGAACGAAAATTTATGAGGTTTGAAAATTTATCTGAGGTTTGAGCAAATTAGCATGGGTTTGAAGAAATTAGGATGGGTTTGATGAAACCGAACGAAAATTTATGTGGTTTGAAAATTTATGTGAGGTTTGACATATTTAGCATGGGTTTGACGAAATTAGGATGGGTTTGATGAAACCGAACGAAAATTTATGTGGTTTGAAAATTTACCTGAGGTTTGAGCAATTTAGCATGGGTTTGAAGAAATTAGGATGGGTTTGATGAAATTAGGATGGGTTTGATGAATCCGAAAGAAAATTTATGAGGTTTGAAAATTTATCTGAGGTTTGAGCAAATTAGCATGGGTTTGTAGAAATTAGGATGGGTTTGAGAAACCGAACGAAAATTTATGTGGTTTGAAAATTTATGTGAGGTTTGAGCAATTTAGCATGGGTTTGAAGAAATTAGGATGGGTTTGATGAAACCGAACGAAAATTTATGTGAGGTTTGAAAATTTATGTGAGGTTTGACATATTTAGCATGGGTTTGACGAAATTAGGATGGGTTTGATGAAACCGAACGAAAATTTATGTGGTTTGAAAATTTACCTGAGGTTTGAGCAATTTAGCATGGGTTTGAAGAAATTAGGATGGGTTTGATGAAATTAGGATGGGTTTGATGAAACCGAACGAAAATTTATGTGGTTTGAAAATTTATGTGAGGTTTGAGCAATTTAGCATGGGTTTGAAGAAATTAGGATGGGTTTGATGAAACCGAACGAAAATTTATGTGGTTTGAAAATTTACCTGAGGTTTGAGCAATTTAGCATGGGTTTGAAGAAATTAGGATGGGTTTGATGAAATTAGGATGGGTTTGATGAAACCGAACGAAAATTTATGTGGTTTGAAAATTTATGTGAGGTTTGAGCAATTTAGCATGGGTTTGAAGAAATTAGGATGGGTTTGATGAAACCGAACGAAAATTTATGTGAGGTTTGAAAATTTATGTGAGGTTTGACAAAATTAGCATGGGTTTGACGAAATTAGGATGGGTTTGATGAATCCGAACGAAAATTTATGAGGTTTGAAAATTTATCTGAGGTTTGAGCAAATTAGCATGGGTTTGAAGAAATTAGGATGGGTTTGATGAAACCGAACGAAAATTTATGTGGTTTGAAAATTTATGTGAGGTTTGACATATTTAGCATGGGTTTGACGAAATTAGGATGGGTTTGATGAAACCGAACGAAAATTTATGTGGTTTGAAAATTTACCTGAGGTTTGAGCAATTTAGCATGGGTTTGAAGAAATTAGGATGGGTTTGATGAAATTAGGTTGGGTTTGATGAATCCGAACGAAAATTTATGAGGTTTGAAAATTTATCTGAGGTTTGAGCAAATTAGCATGGGTTTGAAGAAATTAGGATGGGTTTGATGAAACCGAACGAAAATTTATGTGGTTTGAAAATTTATGTGAGGTTTGAGCAATTTAGCATGGGTTTGAAGAAATTAGGATGGGTTTGATGAAACCGAACGAAAATTTATGTGAGGTTTGAAAATTTATGTGAGGTTTGACATATTTAGCATGGGTTTGACGAAATTAGGATGGGTTTGATGAAACCGAACGAAAATTTATGTGGTTTGAAAATTTACCTGAGGTTTGAGCAATTTAGCATGGGTTTGAAGAAATTAGGATGGGTTTGATGAAATTAGGATGGGTTTGATGAAACCGAACGAAAATTTATGTGGTTTGAAAATTTATGTGAGGTTTGAGCAATTTAGCATGGGTTTGAAGAAATTAGGATGGGTTTGATGAAACCGAACGAAAATTTATGTGAGGTTTGAAAATTTATGTGAGGTTGGACATATTTAGCATGGGTTTGACGAAATTAGGATGGGTTTGATGAAACCGAACGAAAATTTATGTGGTTTGAAAATTTACCTGAGGTTTGAGCAATTTAGCATGGGTTTGAAGAAATTAGGATGGGTTTGATGAAATTAGGATGGGTTTGATGAAACCGAACGAAAATTTATGTGGTTTGAAAATTTATGTGAGGTTTGAGCAATTTAGCATGGGTTTGAAGAAATTAGGATGGGTTTGATGAAAATAGGATGGGTTTGATGAATCCGAACGAAAATTTATGAGGTTTGAAAATTTATCTGAGGTTTGAGCAAATTAGCATGGGTTTGAAGAAATTAGGATGGGTTTGATGAAACCGAACGAAAATTTATGTGGTTTGAAAATTTATGTGAGGTTTGAGCAATTTAGCATGGGTTTGAAGAAATTAGGATGGGTTTGATGAAACCGAACGAAAATTTATGTGAGGTTTGAAAATTTATGTGAGGTTTGACATATTTAGCATGGGTTTGACGAAATTAGGATGGGTTTGATGAAACCGAACGAAAATTTATGTGGTTTGAAAATTTACCTGAGGTTTGAGCAATTTAGCATGGGTTTGAAGAAATTAGGATGGGTTTGATGATATTAGGATGGGTTTGATGAAACCGAACGAAAATTTATGTGGTTTGAAAATTTATGTGAGGTTTGAGCAATTTAGCATGGGTTTGAAGAAATTAGGATGAGTTTGATGAAACCGAACGAAAATTTATGTGAAGTTTGAAAATTTATGTGAGGTTTGACATATTTAGCATGGGTTTGACGAAATTAGGATGGGTTTGATGAAACCGAACGAAAATTTATGTGGTTTGAAAATTTACCTGAGGTTTGAGCAATTTAGCATGGGTTTGAAGAAATTAGGATGGGTTTGATGAAATTAGGATGGGTTTGATGAAACCGAACGAAAATTTATGTGGTTTGAAAATTTATGTGAGGTTTGAGCAATTTAGCATGGGTTTGAAGAAATTAGGATGGGTTTGATGAAACCGAACGAAAATTTATGTGAGGTTTGAAAATTTATGTGAGGTTTGACAAAATTAGCATGGGTTTGACGAAATTAGGATGGGTTTGATGAATCCGAACGAAAATTTATGAGGTTTGAAAATTTATCTGAGGTTTGAGCAAATTAGCATGGGTTTGAAGAAATTAGGATGGGTTTGATGAAACCGAACGAAAATTTATGTGGTTTGAAAATTTATGTGAGGTTTGACATATTTAGCATGGGTTTGACGAAATTAGGATGGGTTTGATGAAACCGAACGAAAATTTATGTGGTTTGAAAATTTACCTGAGGTTTGAGCAATTTAGCATGGGTTTGAAGAAATTAGGATGGGTTTGATGAAATTAGGTTGGGTTTGATGAATCCGAACGAAAATTTATGAGGTTTGAAAATTTATCTGAGGTTTGAGCAAATTAGCATGGGTTTGAAGAAATTAGGATGGGTTTGATGAAACCGAACGAAAATTTATGTGGTTTGAAAATTTATGTGAGGTTTGAGCAATTTAGCATGGGTTTGAAGAAATTAGGATGGGTTTGATGAAACCGAACGAAAATTTATGTGAGGTTTGAAAATTTATGTGAGGTTTGACATATTTAGCATGGGTTTGACGAAATTAGGATGGGTTTGATGAAACCGAACGAAAATTTATGTGGTTTGAAAATTTACCTGAGGTTTGAGCAATTTAGCATGGGTTTGAAGAAATTAGGATGGGTTTGATGAAATTAGGATGGGTTTGATGAAACCGAACGAAAATTTATGTGGTTTGAAAATTTATGTGAGGTTTGAGCAATTTAGCATGGGTTTGAAGAAATTAGGATGGGTTTGATGAAATTAGGATGGGTTTGATGAAACCGAACGAAAATTTATGTGGTTTGAAAATTTATGTGAGGTTTGAGCAATTTAGCATGGGTTTGAAGAAATTAGGATGGGTTTGATGAAACCGAACGAAAATTTATGTGAGGTTTGAAAATTTATGTGAGGTTTGACAAAATTAGCATGGGTTTGACGAAATTAGGATGGGTTTGATGAATCCGAACGAAAATTTATGAGGTTTGAAAATTTATCTGAGGTTTGAGCAAATTAGCATGGGTTTGAAGAAATTAGGATGGGTTTGATGAAACCGAACGAAAATTTATGTGGTTTGAAAATTTATGTGAGGTTTGACATATTTAGCATGGGTTTGATGAAACCGAACGAAAATTTATGTGGTTTGAAAATTTACCTGAGGTTTGAGCAATTTAGCATGGGTTTGAAGAAATTAGGATGGGTTTGATGAAATTAGGATGGGTTTGATGAATCCGAACGAAAATTTATGAGGTTTGAAAATTTATCTGAGGTTTGAGCAAATTAGCATGGGTTTGAAGAAATTAGGATGGGTTTGATGAAACCGAACGAAAATTTATGTGGTTTGAAAATTTATGTGAGGTTTGAGCAATTTAGCATGGGTTTGAAGAAATTAGGATGGGTTTGATGAAACCGAACGAAAATTTATGTGAGGTTTGAAAATTTATGTGAGGTTTGACATATTTAGCATGGGTTTGACGAAATTAGGATGGGTTTGATGAAACCGAACGAAAATTTATGTGGTTTGAAAATTTACCTGAGGTTTGAGCAATTTAGCATGGGTTTGAAGAAATTAGGATGGGTTTGATGAAATTAGGATGGGTTTGATGAAACCGAACGAAAATTTATGTGGTTTGAAAATTTATGTGAGGTTTGAGCAATTTAGCATGGGTTTGAAGAAATTAGGATGGGTTTGATGAAACCGAACGAAAATTTATGTGAGGTTTGAAAATTTATGTGAGGTTTGACAAAATTAGCATGGGTTTGACGAAATTAGGATGGGTTTGATGAATCCGAACGAAAATTTATGAGGTTTGAAAATTTATCTGAGGTTTGAGCAAATTAGCATGGGTTTGAAGAAATTAGGATGGGTTTGATGAAACCGAACGAAAATTTATGTGGTTTGAAAATTTATGTGAGGTTTGACATATTTAGCATGGGTTTGACGAAATTAGGATGGGTTTGATGAAACCGAACGAAAATTTATGTGGTTTGAAAATTTACCTGAGGTTTGAGCAATTTAGCATGGGTTTGAAGAAATTAGGATGGGTTTGATGAAATTAGGATGGGTTTGATGAATCCGAACGAAAATTTATGAGGTTTGAAAATTTATCTGAGGTTTGAGCAAATTAGCATGGGTTTGAAGAAATTAGGATGGGTTTGATGAAACCGAACGAAAATTTATGTGGTTTGAAAATTTATGTGAGGTTTGAGCAATTTAGCATGGGTTTGAAGAAATTAGGATGGGTTTGATGAAACCGAACGAAAATTTATGTGAGGTTTGAAAATTTATGTGAGGTTTGACATATTTAGCATGGGTTTGACGAAATTAGGATGGGTTTGATGAAACCGAACGAAAATTTATGTGGTTTGAAAATTTACCTGAGGTTTGAGCAATTTAGCATGGGTTTGAAGAAATTAGGATGGGTTTGATGAAATTAGGATGGGTTTGATGAAACCGAACGAAAATTTATGTGGTTTGAAAATTTATGTGAGGTTTGAGCAATTTAGCATGGGTTTGAAGAAATTAGGATGGGTTTGATGAAATTAGGATGGGTTTGATGAATCCGAACGAAAATTTATGAGGTTTGAAAATTTATCTGAGGTTTGAGCAAATTAGCATGGGTTTGAAGAAATTAGGATGGGTTTGATGAAACCGAACGAAAATTTATGTGGTTTGAAAATTTATGTGAGGTTTGAGCAATTTAGCATGGGTTTGAAGAAATTAGGATGGGTTTGATGAAACCGAACGAAAATTTATGTGAGGTTTGAAAATTTATGTGAGGTTTGACATATTTAGCATTAGTTTGACGAAATTAGGATGGGTTTGATGAAACCGAACGAAAATTTATGTGGTTTGAAAATTTACCTGAGGTTTGAGCAATTTAGCATGGGTTTGAAGAAATTAGGATGGGTTTGATGAAATTAGGATGGGTTTGATGAAACCGAACGAAAATTTATGTGAGGTTTGAGCAATTTAGCATGGGTTTGAAGAAATTAGGATGGGTTTGATGAAACCGAACGAAAATTTATGTGAGGTTTGACATATTTAGCATGGGTTTGACGAAATTAGGATGGGTTTGATGAAACCGAACGAAAATTTATGTGGTTTGAAAATTTACCTGAGGTTTGAGCAATTCAGCATGGGTTTGAAGAAATTAGGATGGGTTTGATGAAATGAGGATGGGTTTGATGAAACCGAACGAAAATTTATGTGGTTTGAAAATTTATGTGAGGTTTGAGCAATTTAGCATGGGTTTGAAGAAATTAGGATGGGTTTGATGAAATTAGGATGGGTTTGATGAATCCGAACGAAAATTTATGAGGTTTGAAAATTTATCTGAGGTTTGAGCAAATTAGCATGGGTTTGAAGAAATTAGGATGGGTTTGATGAAACCGAACGAAAATTTATGTGAGGTTTGAAAATTTATGTGAGGTTTGACAAAATTAGCATGGGTTTGACGAAATTAGGATGGGTTTGATGAATCCGAACGAAAATTTATGAGGTTTGAAAATTTATCTGAGGTTTGAGCAAATTAGCATGGGTTTGAAGAAATTAGGATGGGTTTGATGAAACCGAACGAAAATTTATGTGGTTTGAAATTTTATGTGAGGTTTGACATATTTAGCATGGGTTTGACGAAATTAGGATGGGTTTGATGAAACCGAACGAAAATTTATGTGGTTTGAAAATTTACCTGAGGTTTGAGCAATTTAGCATGGGTTTGAAGAAATTAGGATGGGTTTGATGAAATTAGGATGGGTTTGATGAATCCGAACGAAAATTTATGAGGTTTGAAAATTTATCTGAGGTTTGAGCAAATTAGCATGGGTTTGAAGAAATTAGGATGGGTTTGATGAAACCGAACGAAAATTTATGTGGTTTGAAAATTTATGTGAGGTTTGAGCAATTTAGCATGGGTTTGAAGAAATTAGGATGGGTTTGATGAAACCGAACGAAAATTTATGTGAGGTTTGAAAATTTATGTGAGGTTTGACATATTTAGCATGGGTTTGACGAAATTAGGATGGGTTTGATGAAACCGAACGAAAATTTATGTGGTTTGAAAATTTACCTGAGGTTTGAGCAATTTAGCATGGGTTTGAAGAAATTAGGATGGGTTTGATGAAATTAGGATGGGTTTGATGAAACCGAACGAAAATTTATGTGGTTTGAAAATTTATGTGAGGTTTGAGCAATTTAGCATGGGTTTGAAGAAATTAGGATGGGTTTGATGAAATTAGGATGGGTTTGATGAATCCGAACGAAAATTTATGAGGTTTGAAAATTTATCTGAGGTTTGAGCAAATTAGCATGGGTTTGAAGAAATTAGGATGGGTTTGATGAAACCGAACGAAAATTTATGTGGTTTGAAAATTTATGTGAGGTTTGACATATTTAGCATGGGTTTGACGAAATTAGGATGGGTTTGATGAATCCGAACGAAAATTTATGAGGTTTGAAAATTTATCTGAGGTTTGAGCAAATTAGCATGGGTTTGAAGAAATTAGGATGGGTTTGATGAAACCGAACGAAAATTTATGTGGTTTGAAAATTTATGTGAGGTATGAGCAATTTAGCATGGGTTTGAAGAAATTAGGATGGGTTTGATGAAACCGAACGAAAATTTATGTGAGGTTTGAAAATTTATGTGAGGTTTGACAAAATTAGCATGGGTTTGACGAAATTAGGATGGGTTTGATGAATCCGAACGAAAATTTATGAGGTTTGAAAATTTATCTGAGGTTTGAGCAAATTAGCATGGGTTTGAAGAAATTAGGATGGGTTTGATGAAACCGAACGAAAATTTATGTGGTTTGAAAATTTATCTGAGGTTTGAGCAAATTAGCATGGGTTTGACGAAATTAGGATGGGTTTGATGAAACCGAACGAAAATTTATGTGGTTTGAAAATTTACCTGAGGTTTGAGCAATTTAGCATGGGTTTGAAGAAATTAGGATGGGTTTGATGAAATTAGGATGGGTTTGATGAATCCGAACGAAAATTTATGAGGTTTGAAAATTTATCTGAGGTTTGAGCAAATTAGCATGGGTTTGAAGAAATTAGGATGGGTTTGATGAAACCGAACGAAAATTTATGTGGTTTGAAAATTTATGTGAGGTTTGAGCAATTTAGCATGGGTTTGAAGAAATTAGGATGGGTTTGATGAAACCGAACGAAAATTTATGTGAGGTTTGAAAATTTATGTGAGGTTTGACATATTTAGCATGGGTTTGACGAAATTAGGATATGTTTGATGAAACCGAACGAAAATTTATGTGGTTTGAAAATTTACCTGAGGTTTGAGCAATTTAGCATGGGTTTGAAGAAATTAGGATGGGTTTGATGAAATTAGGATGGGTTTGATGAAACCGAACGAAAATTTATGTGGTTTGAAAATTTATGTGAGGTTTGAGCAATTTAGCATGGGTTTGAAGAAATTAGGATGGGTTTGATGAAACCGAACGAAAATTTATGTGAGGTTTGACATATTTAGCGTGGGTTTGACGAAATTAGGATGGGTTTGATGAAACCGAACGAAAATTTATGTGGTTTGAAAATTTACCTGAGGTTTGAGCAATTTAGCATGGGTTTGAAGAAATTAGGATGGGTTTGATGAAACCGAACGAAAATTTATGTGAGGTTTGAAAATTTATGTGAGGTTTGACATATTTAGCATGGGTTTGACGAAATTAGGATGGGTTTGATGAAACCGAACGAAAATTTATGTGGTTTGAAAATTTACCTGAGGTTTGAGCAATTTAGCATGGGTTTGAAGAAATTAGGATGGGTTTGATGAAATTAGGATGGGTTTGATGAAACCGAACGAAAATTTATGTGGTTTGAAAATTTATGTGAGGTTTGAGCAATTTAGCATGGGTTTGAAGAAATTAGGATGGGTTTGATGAAACCGAACGAAAATTTATGTGAGGTTTGAAAATTTATGTGAGGTTTGACAAAATTAGCATGGGTTTGACGAAATTAGGATGGGTTTGATGAATCCGAACGAAAATTTATGAGGTTTGAAAATTTATCTGAGGTTTGAGCAAATTAGCATGGGTTTTAAGAAATTAGGATGGGTTTGATGAAACCGAACGAAAACTTATGTGGTTTGAAAATTTATGTGAGGTTTGACATATTTAGCATGGGTTTGACGAAATTAGGATGGGTTTGATGAAACCGAACGAAAATTTATGTGGTTTGAAAATTTACCTGAGGTTTGAGCAATTTAGCATGGGTTTGAAGAAATTAGGATGGGTTTGATGAAATTAGGATGGGTTTGATGAATCCGAACGAAAATTTATGAGGTTTGAAAATTTATCTGAGGTTTGAGCAAATTAGCATGGGTTTGAAGAAATTAGGATGGGTTTGATGAAACCGAACGAAAATTTATGTGGTTTGAAAATTTATGTGAGGTTTGAGCAATTTAGCATGGGTTTGAAGAAATTAGGATGGGTTTGATAAAACCGAACGAAAATTTATGTGAGGTTTGAAAATTTATGTGAGGTTTGACATATTTAGCATGGGTTTGACGAAATTAGGATGGGTTTGATGAAACCGAACGAAAATTTATGTGGTTTGAAAATTTACCTGAGGTTTGAGCAATTTAGCATGGGTTTGAAGAAATTAGGATGGGTTTGATGAAATTAGGATGGGTTTGATGAAACCGAACGAAAATTTATGTGAGGTTTGAAAATTTATGTGAGGTTTGACATATTTAGCATGGGTTTGACGAAATTAGGATGGGTTTGATGAAACCGAACGAAAATTTATGTGGTTTGAAAATTTATGTGAGGTTTGAGCAATTTAGCATGGGTTTGAAGAAATTAGGATGGGTTTGATGAAACCGAACGAAAATTTATGTGAGGTTTGAAAATTTATGTGAGGTTTGACATATTTAGCATGGGTTTGACGAAATTAGGATGGGTTTGATGAAACCGAACGAAAATTTATGTGGTTTGAAAATTTACCTGAGGTTTGAGCAATTTAGCATGGGTTTGAAGAAATTAGGATGGGTTTGATGAAATTAGGATGGATTTGATGAAACCGAACGAAAATTTATGTGGTTTGAAAATTTATGTGAGGTTTGAGCAATTTAGCATGGGTTTGAAGAAATTAGGATGGGTTTGATGAAACCGAACGAAAATTTATGTGAGGTTTGAAAATTTATGTGAGGTTTGACAAAATTAGCATGGGTTTGACGAAATTAGGATGGGTTTGATGAATCCGAACGAAAATTTATGAGGTTTGAAAATTTATCTGAGGTTTGAGCAAATTAGCATGGGTTTGAAGAAATTAGGATGGGTTTGATGAAACCGAACGAAAATTTATGTGGTTTGAAAATTTATGTGAGGTTTGACATATTTAGCATGGGTTTGACGAAATTAGGATGGGTTTGATGAAACCGAACGAAAATTTATGTGGTTTGAAAATTTACCTGAGGTTTGAGCAATTTAGCATGGGTTTGAAGAAATTAGGATGGGTTTGATGAAATTAGGATGGGTTTGATGAATCCGAACGAAAATTTATGAGGTTTGAAAATTTATCTGAGGTTTGAGCAAATTAGCATGGGTTTGAAGAAATTAGGATGGGTTTGATGAAACCGAACGAAAATTTATGTGGTTTGAAAATTTATGTGAGGTTTGAGCAATTTAGCATGGGTTTGAAGAAATTAGGATGGGTTTGATGAAACCGAACGAAAATTTATGTGAGGTTTGAAAATTTATGTGAGGTTTGACATATTTAGCATGGGTTTGACGAAATTAGGATGGGTTTGATGAAACCGAACGAAAATTTATGTGGTTTGAAAATTTACCTGAGGTTTGAGCAATTTAGCATGGGTTTGAAGAAATTAGGATGGGTTTGATGAAATTAGGATGGGTTTGATGAAACCGAACGAAAATTTATGTGGTTTGAAAATTTATGTGAGGTTTGAGCAATTTAGCATGGGTTTGAAGAAATTAGGATGGGTTTGATGAAACCGAACGAAAATTTATGTGAGGTTTGAAAATTTATGTGAGGTTTGACAAAATTAGCATGGGTTTGACGAAATTAGGATGGGTTTGATGAATCCGAACGAAAATTTATGAGGTTTGAAAATTTATCTGAGGTTTGAGCAAATTAGCATGGGTTTGAAGAAATTAGGATGGGTTTGATGAAACCGAACGAAAATTTATGTGGTTTGAAAATTTATGTGAGGTTTGACATATTTAGCATGGGTTTGACGAAATTAGGATGGGTTTGATGAAACCGAACGAAAATTTATGTGGTTTGAAAATTTACCTGAGGTTTGAGCAATTTAGCATGGGTTTGAAGAAATTAGGATGGGTTTGATGAAATTAGGATGGGTTTGATGAATCCGAACGAAAATTTATGAGGTTTGAAAAGTTATCTGAGGTTTGAGCAAATTAGCATGGGTTTGAAGAAATTAGGATGGGTTTGATGAAACCGAACGAAAATTTATGTGGTTTGAAAATTTATGTGAGGTTTGAGCAATTTAGCATGGGTTTGAAGAAATTAGGATGGGTTTGATGAAACCGAACGAAAATTTATGTGAGGTTTGAAAATTTATGTGAGGTTTGACATATTTAGCATGGGTTTGACGAAATTAGGATGGGTTTGATGAAACCGAACGAAAATTTATGTGGTTTGAAAATTTGCCTGAGGTTTGAGCAATTTAGCATGGGTTTGAAGAAATTAGGATGGGTTTGATGAAATTAGGATGGGTTTGATGAAACCGAACGAAAATTTATGTGGTTTGAAAATTTATGTGAGGTTTGAGCAATTTAGCATGGGTTTGAAGAAATTAGGATGGGTTTGATGAAACCGAACGAAAATTTATGTGAGGTTTGAAAATTTATGTGAGGTTTGACAAAATTAGCATGGGTTTGACGAAATTAGGATGGGTTTGATGAATCCGAACGAAAATTTATGAGGTTTGAAAATTTATCTGAGGTTTGAGCAAATTAGCATGGGTTTGAAGAAATTAGGATGGGTTTGATGAAACCGAACGAAAATTTATGTGGTTTGAAAATTTATGTGAGGTTTGACATATTTAGCATGGGTTTGACGAAATTAGGATGGGTTTGATGAAACCGAACGAAAATTTATGTGGTTTGAAAATTTACCTGAGGTTTGAGCAATTTAGCATGGGTTTGAAGAAATTAGGATGGGTTTGATGAAATTAGGATGGGTTTGATGAATCCGAACGAAAATTTATGAGGTTTGAAAATTTATCTGAGGTTTGAGCAAATTAGCATGGGTTTGAAGAAATTAGGATGGGTTTGATGAAACCGAACGAAAATTTATGTGGTTTGAAAATTTATGTGAGGTTTGAGCAATTTAGCATGGGTTTGAAGAAATTAGGATGGGTTTGATGAAACCGAACGAAAATTTATGTGAGGTTTGAAAATTTATGTGAGGTTTGACATATTTAGCATGGGTTTGACGAAATTAGGATGGGTTTGATGAAACCGAACGAAAATTTATGTGGTTTGAAAATTTACCTGAGGTTTGAGCAATTTAGCATGGGTTTGAAGAAATTAGGATGGGTTTGATGAAATTAGGATGGGTTTGATGAAACCGAACGAAAATTTATGTGGTTTGAAAATTTATGTGAGGTTTGAGCAATTTAGCATGGGTTTGAAGAAATTAGGATGGGTTTGATGAAATTAGGATGGGTTTGATGAATCCGAACGAAAATTTATGAGGTTTGAAAATTTATCTGAGGTTTGAGCAAATTAGCATGGGTTTGAAGAAATTAGGATGGGTTTGATGAAACCGAACGAAAATTTATGTGGTTTGAAAATTTATGTGAGGTTTGAGCAATTTAGCATGGGTTTGAAGAAATTAGGATGGGTTTGATGAAACCGAACGAAAATTTATGTGAGGTTTGAAAATTTATGTGAGGTTTGACATATTTAGCATGGGTTTGACGAAATTAGGATGGGTTTGATGAAACCGAACGAAAATTTATGTGGTTTGAAAATTTACCTGTGGTTTGAGCAATTTAGCATGGGTTTGAAGAAATTAGGATGGGTTTGATGAAATTAGGATGGGTTTGATGAAACCGAACGAAAATTTATGTGAGGTTTGAGCAATTTAGCATGGGTTTGAAGAAATTAGGATGGGTTTGATGAAACCGAACGAAAATTTATGTGAGGTTTGACATATTTAGCATGGGTTTGACGAAATTAGGATGGGTTTGATGAAACCGAACGAAAATTTATGTGGTTTGAAAATTTACCTGAGGTTTGAGCAATTCAGCATGGGTTTGAAGAAATTAGGATGGGTTTGATGAAATGAGGATGGGTTTGATGAAACCGAACGAAAATTTATGTGGTTTGAAAATTTATGTGAGGTTTGAGCAATTTAGCATGGGTTTGAAGAAATTAGGATGGGTTTGATGAAATTAGGATGGGTTTGATGAATCCGAACGAAAATTTATGAGGTTTGAAAATTTATCTGAGGTTTGAGCAAATTAGCATGGGTTTGAAGAAATTAGGATGGGTTTGATGAAACCGAACGAAAATTTATGTGAGGTTTGAAAATTTATGTGAGGTTTGACAAAATTAGCATGGGTTTGACGAAATTAGGATGGGTTTGATGAATCCGAACGAAAATTTATGAGGTTTGAAAATTTATCTGAGGTTTGAGCAAATTAGCATGGGTTTGAAGAAATTAGGATGGGTTTGATGAAACCGAACGAAAATTTATGTGGTTTGAAATTTTATGTGAGGTTTGACATATTTAGCATGGGTTTGACGAAATTAGGATGGGTTTGATGAAACCGAACGAAAATTTATGTGGTTTGAAAATTTACCTGAGGTTTGAGCAATTTAGCATGGGTTTGAAGAAATTAGGATGGGTTTGATGAAATTAGGATGGGTTTGATGTATCCGAACGAAAATTTATGAGGTTTGAAAATTTATCTGAGGTTTGAGCAAATTAGCATGGGTTTGAAGAAATTAGGATGGGTTTGATGAAACCGAACGAAAATTTATGTGGTTTGAAAATTTATGTGAGGTTTGAGCAATTTAGCATGGGTTTGAAGAAATTAGGATGGGTTTGATGAAACCGAACGAAAATTTATGTGAGGTTTGAAAATTTATGTGAGGTTTGACATATTTAGCATGGGTTTGACGAAATTAGGATGGGTTTGATGAAACCGAACGAAAATTTATGTGGTTTGAAAATTTACCTGAGGTTTGAGCAATTTAGCATGGGTTTGAAGAAATTAGGATGGGTTTGATGAAATTAGGATGGGTTTGATGAAACCGAACGAAAATTTATGTGGTTTGAAAATTTATGTGAGGTTTGAGCAATTTAGCATGGGTTTGAAGAAATTAGGATGGGTTTGATGAAACCGAACGAAAATTTATGTGGTTTGAAAATTTATGTGAGGTTTGACATATTTAGCATGGGTTTGACGAAATTAGGATGGGTTTGATGAATCCGAACGAAAATTTATGAGGTTTGAAAATTTATCTGAGGTTTGAGCAAATTAGCATGGGTTTGAAGAAATTAGGATGGGTTTGATGAAACCGAACGAAAATTTATGTGGTTTGAAAATTTATGTGAGGTTTGACATATTTAGCATGGGTTTGACGAAATTAGGATGGGTTTGATGAATCCGAACGAAAATTTATGAGGTTTGAAAATTTATCTGAGGTTTGAGCAAATTAGCATGGGTTTGAAGAAATTAGGATGGGTTTGATGAAACCGAACGAAAATTTATGTGGTTTGAAAATTTATGTGAGGTTTGACATATTTAGCATGGGTTTGACGAAATTAGGATGGGTTTGATGAAACCGAACGAAAATTTATGTGGTTTGAAAATTTATGTGAGGTTTGACATATTTAGCATGGGTTTGACGAAATTAGGATGGGTTTGATGAAACCGAACGAAAATTTATGTGGTTTGAAAATTTACCTGAGGTTTGAGCAATTTAGCATGGGTTTGAAGAAATTAGGATGGGTTTGATGAAAATAGGATGGGTTTGATGAATCCGAACGAAAATTTATGAGGTTTGAAAATTTATCTGAGGTTTGAGCAAATTAGCATGGGTTTGAAGAAATTAGGATGGGTTTGATGAAACCGAACGAAAATTTATGTGGTTTGAAAATTTATGTGAGGTTTGAGCAATTTAGCATGGGTTTGAAGAAATTAGGATGGGTTTGATGAAACCGAACGAAAATTTATGTGAGGTTTGAAAATTTATGTGAGGTTTGACATATTTAGCATGGGTTTGACGAAATTAGGATGGGTTTGATGAAACCGAACGAAAATTTATGTGGTTTGAAAATTTACCTGAGGTTTGAGCAATTTAGCATGGGTTTGAAGAAATTAGGATGGGTTTGATGATATTAGGATGGGTTTGATGAAACCGAACGAAAATTTATGTGGTTTGAAAATTTATGTGAGGTTTGAGCAATTTAGCATGGGTTTGAAGAAATTAGGATGGGTTTGATGAAACCGAACGAAAATTTATGTGAAGTTTGAAAATTTATGTGAGGTTTGACATATTTAGCATGGGTTTGACGAAATTAGGATGGGTTTGATGAAACCGAACGAAAATTTATGTGGTTTGAAAATTTACCTGAGGTTTGAGCAATTTAGCATGGGTTTGAAGAAATTAGGATGGGTTTGATGAAATTAGGATGGGTTTGATGAAACCGAACGAAAATTTATGTGGTTTGAAAATTTATGTGAGGTTTGAGCAATTTAGCATGGGTTTGAAGAAATTAGGATGGGTTTGATGAAACCGAACGAAAATTTATGTGAGGTTTGAAAATGTATGTGAGGTTTGACAAAATTAGCATGGGTTTGACGAAATTAGGATGGGTTTGATGAATCCGAACGAAAATTTATGAGGTTTGAAAATTTATCTGAGGTTTGAGCAAATTAGCATGGGTTTGAAGAAATTAGGATGGGTTTGATGAAACCGAACGAAAATTTATGTGGTTTGAAAATTTATGTGAGGTTTGACATATTTAGCATGGGTTTGACGAAATTAGGATGGGTTTGATGAAACCGAACGAAAATTTATGTGGTTTGAAAATTTACCTGAGGTTTGAGCAATTTAGCATGGGTTTGAAGAAATTAGGATGGGTTTGATGAAATTAGGTTGGGTTTGATGAATCCGAACGAAAATTTATGAGGTTTGAAAATTTATCTGAGGTTTGAGCAAATTAGCATGGGTTTGAAGAAATTAGGATGGGTTTGATGAAACCGAACGAAAATTTATGTGGTTTGAAAATTTATGTGAGGTTTGAGCAATTTAGCATGGGTTTGAAGAAATTAGGATGGGTTTGATGAAACCGAACGAAAATTTATGTGAGGTTTGAAAATTTATGTGAGGTTTGACATATTTAGCATGGGTTTGACGAAATTAGGATGGGTTTGATGAAACCGAACGAAAATTTATGTGGTTTGAAAATTTACCTGAGGTTTGAGCAATTTAGCATGGGTTTGAAGAAATTAGGATGGGTTTGATGAAATTAGGATGGGTTTGATGAAACCGAACGAAAATTTATGTGGTTTGAAAATTTATGTGAGGTTTGAGCAATTTAGCATGGGTTTGAAGAAATTAGGATGGGTTTGATGAAACCGAACGAAAATTTATGTGAGGTTTGAAAATTTATGTGAGGTTGGACATATTTAGCATGGGTTTGACGAAATTAGGATGGGTTTGATGAAACCGAACGAAAATTTATGTGGTTTGAAAATTTACCTGAGGTTTGAGCAATTTAGCATGGGTTTGAAGAAATTAGGATGGGTTTGATGAAATTAGGATGGGTTTGATGAAACCGAACGAAAATTTATGTGGTTTGAAAATTTATGTGAGGTTTGAGCAATTTAGCATGGGTTTGAAGAAATTAGGATGGGTTTGATGAAACCGAACGAAAATTTATGTGAGGTTTGAAAATTTATGTGAGGTTTGACAAAATTAGCATGGGTTTGACGAAATTAGGATGGGTTTGATGAATCCGAACGAAAATTTATGAGGTTTGAAAATTTATCTGAGGTTTGAGCAAATTAGCATGGGTTTGAAGAAATTAGGATGGGTTTGATGAAACCGAACGAAAATTTATGTGGTTTGAAAATTTATGTGAGGTTTGACATATTTAGCATGGGTTTGACGAAATTAGGATGGGTTTGATGAAACCGAACGAAAATTTATGTGGTTTGAAAATTTACCTGAGGTTTGAGCAATTTAGCATGGGTTTGAAGAAATTAGGATGGGTTTGATGAAATTAGGATGGGTTTGATGAATCCGAACGAAAATTTATGAGGTTTGAAAATTTATCTGAGGTTTGAGCAAATTAGCATGGGTTTGAAGAAATTAGGATGGGTTTGATGAAACCGAACGAAAATTTATGTGGTTTGAAAATTTATGTGAGGTTTGAGCAATTTAGCATGGGTTTGAAGAAATTAGGATGGGTTTGATGAAACCGAACGAAAATTTATGTGAGGTTTGTAAATTTATGTGAGGTTTGACATATTTAGCATGGGTTTGACGAAATTAGGATGGGTTTGATGAAACCGAACGAAAATTTATGTGGTTTGAAAATTTACCTGAGGTTTGAGCAATTTAGCATGGGTTTGAAGAAATTAGGATGGGTTTGATGAAATTAGGATGGGTTTGATGAAACCGAACGAAAATTTATGTGGTTTGAAAATTTATGTGAGGTTTGAGCAATTTAGCATGGGTTTGAAGAAATTAGGATGGGTTTGATGAAACCGAACGAAAATTTATGTGAGGTTTGAAAATTTATGTGAGGTTTGACAAAATTAGCATGGGTTTGACGAAATTAGGAGGGGTTTGATGAATCCGAACGAAAACTTATGAGGTTTGAAAATTTATCTGAGGTTTGAGCAAATTAGCATGGGTTTGAAGAAATTAGGATGGGTTTGATGAAACCGAACGAAAATTTATGTGGTTTGAAAATTTATGTGAGGTTTGACATATTTAGCATGGGTTTGACGAAATTAGGATGGGTTTGATGAAACCGAACGAAAATTTATGTGGTTTGAAAATTTACCTGAGGTTTGAGCAATTTAGCATGGGTTTGAAGAAATTAGGATGGGTTTGATGAAATTAGGATGGGTTTGATGAATCCGAACGAAAATTTATGAGGTTTGAAAATTTATCTGAGGTTTGAGCAAATTAGAATGGGTTTGAAGAAATTAGGATGGGTTTGATGAAACCGAACGAAAATTTATGTGGTTTGAAAATTTATGTGAGGTTTGAGCAATTTAGCATGGGTTTGAAGAAATTAGGATGGGTTTGATGAAACCGAACGAAAATTTATGTGAGGTTTGAAAATTTATGTGAGGTTTGACATATTTAGCATGGGTTTGACGAAATTAGGATGGGTTTGATGAAACCGAACGAAAATTTATGTGGTTTGAAAATTTACCTGAGGTTTGAGCAATTTAGCATGGGTTTGAAGAAATTAGGATGGGTTTGATGAAATTAGGATGGGTTTGATGAAACCGAACGAAAATTTATGTGGTTTGAAAATTTATGTGAGGTTTGAGCAATTTAGCATGGGTTTGAAGAAATTAGGATGGGTTTGATGAAACCGAACGAAAATTTATGTGAGGTTTGAAAATTTATGTGAGGATTGACAAAATTAGCATGGGTTTGACGAAATTAGGATGGGTTTGATGAATCCGAACGAAAATTTATGAGGTTTGAAAATTTATCTGAGGTTTGAGCAAATTAGCATGGGTTTGAAGAAATTAGGATGGGTTTGATGAAACCGAACGAAAATTTATGTGGTTTGAAAATTTATGTGAGGTTTGACATATTTAGCATGGGTTTGACGAAATTAGGATGGGTTTGATGAAACCGAACGAAAATTTATGTGGTTTGAAAATTTACCTGAGGTTTGAGCAATTTAGCATGGGTTTGAAGAAATTAGGATGGGTTTGATGAAATTAGGATGGGTTTGATGAATCCGAAAGAAAATTTATGAGGTTTGAAAATTTATCTGAGGTTTGAGCAAATTAGCATGGGTTTGTAGAAATTAGGATGGGTTTGAGAAACCGAACGAAAATTTATGTGGTTTGAAAATTTATGTGAGGTTTGAGCAATTTAGCATGGGTTTGAAGAAATTAGGATGGGTTTGATGAAACCGAACGAAAATTTATGTGAGGTTTGAAAATTTATGTGAGGTTTGACATATTTAGCATGGGTTTGACGAAATTAGGATGGGTTTGATGAAACCGAACGAAAATTTATGTGGTTTGAAAATTTACCTGAGGTTTGAGCAATTTAGCATGGGTTTGAAGAAATTAGGATGGGTTTGATGAAATTAGGATGGGTTTGATGAAACCGAACGAAAATTTATGTGGTTTGAAAATTTATGTGAGGTTTGAGCAATTTAGCATGGGTTTGAAGAAATTAGGATGGGTTTGATGAAACCGAACGAAAATTTATGTGGTTTGAAAATTTACCTGAGGTTTGAGCAATTTAGCATGGGTTTGAAGAAATTAGGATGGGTTTGATGAAATTAGGATGGGTTTGATGAAACCGAACGAAAATTTATGTGGTTTGAAAATTTATGTGAGGTTTGAGCAATTTAGCATGGGTTTGAAGAAATTAGGATGGGTTTGATGAAACCGAACGAAAATTTATGTGAGGTTTGAAAATTTATGTGAGGTTTGACATATTTAGCATGGGTTTGACGAAATTAGGATGGGTTTGATGAAACCGAACGAAAATTTATGTGGTTTGAAAATTTATGTGAGGTTTGAGCAATTTAGCATGGGTTTGAAGAAATTAGGATGGGTTTGATGAAACCGAACGAAAATTTATGTGAGGTTTGAAAATTTATGTGAGGTTTGACATATTTAGCATGGGTTTGACGAAATTAGGATGGGTTTGATGAAACCGAACGAAAATTTATGTGGTTTGAAAATTTACCTGAGGTTTGAGCAATTTAGCATGGGTTTGAAGAAATTAGGATGGGTTTGATGAAATTAGGATGGGTTTGATGAATCCGAACGAAAATTTATGAGGTTTGAAAATTTATCTGAGGTTTGAGCAAATTAGCATGGGTTTGAAGAAATTAGGATGGGTTTGATGAAACCGAACGAAAATTTATGTGGTTTGAAAATTTATGTGAGGTTTGAGCAATTTAGCATGGGTTTGAAGAAATTAGGATGGGTTTGATGAAACCGAACGAAAATTTATGTGAGGTTTGAAAATTTATGTGAGGTTTGACATATTTAGCATGGGTTTGACGAAATTAGGATGGGTTTGATGAAACCGAACGAAAATTTATGTGGTTTGAAAATTTACCTGAGGTTTGAGCAATTTAGCATGGGTTTGAAGAAATTAGGATGGGTTTGATGAAATTAGGATGGGTTTGATGAAACCGAACGAAAATTTATGTGGTTTGAAAATTTATGTGAGGTTTGAGCAATTTAGCATGGGTTTGAAGAAATTAGGATGGGTTTGATGAAACCGAACGAAAATTTATGTGAGGTTTGAAAATTTATGTGAGGTTTGACAAAATTAGCATGGGTTTGACGAAATTAGGATGGGTTTGATGAATCCGAACGAAAATTTATGAGGTTTGAAAATTTATCTGAGGTTTGAGCAAATTAGCATGGGTTTGAAGAAATTAGGATGGGTTTGATGAAACCGAACGAAAATTTATGTGGTTTGAAAATTTATGTGAGGTTTGAGCAATTTAGCATGGGTTTGAAGAAATTAGGATGGGTTTGATGAAATTAGGATGGGTTTGATGAATCCGAACGAAAATTTATTAGGTTTGAAAATTTATCTGAGGTTTGAGCAAATTAGCATGGGTTTGAAGAAATTAGGATGGGTTTGATGAAACCGAACGAAAATTTATGTGGTTTGAAAATTTATGTGAGGTTTGAGCAATTTAGCATGGGTTTGAAGAAATTAGGATGGGTTTGATGAAACCGAACGAAAATTTATGTGAGGTTTGAAAATTTATGTGAGGTTTGACATATTTAGCATGGGTTTGACGAAATTAGGATGGGTTTGATGAAACCGAACGAAAATTTATGTGGTTTGAAAATTTACCTGAGGTTTGAGCAATTTAGCATGGGTTTGAAGAAATTAGGATGGGTTTGATGAAATTAGGATGGGTTTGATGAAACCGAACGAAAATTTATGTGGTTTGAAAATTTATGTGAGGTTTGAGCAATTTAGCATGGGTTTGAAGAAATTAGGATGGGTTTGATGAAACCGAACGAAAATTTATGTGAGGTTTGAAAATTTATGTGAGGTTTGACAAAATTAGCATGGGTTTGACGAAATTAGGATGGGTTTGATGAATCCGAACGAAAATTTATGAGGTTTGAAAATTTATCTGAGGTTTGAGCAAATTAGCATGGGTTTGAAGAAATTAGGATGGGTTTGATGAAACCGAACGAAAATTTATGTGGTTTGAAAATTTATGTGAGGTTTGACATATTTAGCATGGGTTTGACGAAATTAGGATGGGTTTGATGAAACCGAACGAAAATTTATGTGGTTTGAAAATTTATGTGAGGTTTGACATATTTAGCATGGGTTTGACGAAATTAGGATGGGTTTGATGAAACCGAACGAAAATTTATGTGGTTTGAAAATTTACCTGAGGTTTGAGCAATTTAGCATGGGTTTGAAGAAATTAGGATGGGTTTGATGAAAATAGGATGGGTTTGATGAATCCGAACGAAAATTTATGAGGTTTGAAAATTTATCTGAGGTTTGAGCAAATTAGCATGGGTTTGAAGAAATTAGGATGGGTTTGATGAAACCGAACGAAAATTTATGTGGTTTGAAAATTTATGTGAGGTTTGAGCAATTTAGCATGGGTTTGAAGAAATTAGGATGGGTTTGATGAAACCGAACGAAAATTTATGTGAGGTTTGAAAATTTATGTGAGGTTTGACATATTTAGCATGGGTTTGACGAAATTAGGATGGGTTTGATGAAACCGAACGAAAATTTATGTGGTTTGAAAATTTACCTGAGGTTTGAGCAATTTAGCATGGGTTTGAAGAAATTAGGATGGGTTTGATGATATTAGGATGGGTTTGATGAAACCGAACGAAAATTTATGTGGTTTGAAAATTTATGTGAGGTTTGAGCAATTTAGCATGGGTTTGAAGAAATTAGGATGGGTTTGATGAAACCGAACGAAAATTTATGTGAAGTTTGAAAATTTATGTGAGGTTTGACATATTTAGCATGGGTTTGACGAAATTAGGATGGGTTTGATGAAACCGAACGAAAATTTATGTGGTTTGAAAATTTACCTGAGGTTTGAGCAATTTAGCATGGGTTTGAAGAAATTAGGATGGGTTTGATGAAATTAGGATGGGTTTGATGAAACCGAACGAAAATTTATGTGGTTTGAAAATTTATGTGAGGTTTGAGCAATTTAGCATGGGTTTGAAGAAATTAGGATGGGTTTGATGAAACCGAACGAAAATTTATGTGAGGTTTGAAAATTTATGTGAGGTTTGACAAAATTAGCATGGGTTTGACGAAATTAGGATGGGTTTGATGAATCCGAACGAAAATTTATGAGGTTTGAAAATTTATCTGAGGTTTGAGCAAATTAGCATGGGTTTGAAGAAATTAGGATGGGTTTGATGAAACCGAACGAAAATTTATGTGGTTTGAAAATTTATGTGAGGTTTGACATATTTAGCATGGGTTTGACGAAATTAGGATGGGTTTGATGAAACCGAACGAAAATTTATGTGGTTTGAAAATTTACCTGAGGTTTGAGCAATTTAGCATGGGGTTGAAGAAATTAGGATGGGTTTGATGAAATTAGGTTGGGTTTGATGAATCCGAACGAAAATTTATGAGGTTTGAAAATTTATCTGAGGTTTGAGCAAATTAGCATGGGTTTGAAGAAATTAGGATGGGTTTGATGAAACCGAACGAAAATTTATGTGGTTTGAAAATTTATGTGAGGTTTGAGCAATTTAGCATGGGTTTGAAGAAATTAGGATGGGTTTGATGAAACCGAACGAAAATTTATGTGAGGTTTGAAAATTTATGTGAGGTTTGACATATTTAGCATGGGTTTGACGAAATTAGGATGGGTTTGATGAAACCGAACGAAAATTTATGTGGTTTGAAAATTTACCTGAGGTTTGAGCAATTTAGCATGGGTTTGAAGAAATTAGGATGGGTTTGATGAAATTAGGATGGGTTTGATGAAACCGAACGAAAATTTATGTGGTTTGAAAATTTATGTGAGGTTTGAGCAATTTAGCATGGGTTTGAAGAAATTAGGATGGGTTTGATGAAACCGAACGAAAATTTATGTGAGGTTTGAAAATTTATGTGAGGTTGGACATATTTAGCATGGGTTTGACGAAATTAGGATGGGTTTGATGAAACCGAACGAAAATTTATGTGGTTTGAAAATTTACCTGAGGTTTGAGCAATTTAGCATGGGTTTGAAGAAATTAGGATGGGTTTGATGAAATTAGGATGGGTTTGATGAAACCGAACGAAAATTTATGTGGTTTGAAAATTTATGTGAGGTTTGAGCAATTTAGCATGGGTTTGAAGAAATTAGGATGGGTTTGATGAAACCGAACGAAAATTTATGTGAGGTTTGAAAATTTATGTGAGGTTTGACAAAATTAGCATGGGTTTGACGAAATTAGGATGGGTTTGATGAATCCGAACGAAAATTTATGAGGTTTGAAAATTTATCTGAGGTTTGAGCAAATTAGCATGGGTTTGAAGAAATTAGGATGGGTTTGATGAAACCGAACGAAAATTTATGTGGTTTGAAAATTTATGTGAGGTTTGACATATTTAGCATGGGTTTGACGAAATTAGGATGGGTTTGATGAAACCGAACGAAAATTTATGTGGTTTGAAAATTTACCTGAGGTTTGAGCAATTTAGCATGGGTTTGAAGAAATTAGGATGGGTTTGATGAAATTAGGATGGGTTTGATGAATCCGAACGAAAATTTATGAGGTTTGAAAATTTATCTGAGGTTTGAGCAAATTAGCATGGGTTTGAAGAAATTAGGATGGGTTTGATGAAACCGAACGAAAATTTATGTGGTTTGAAAATTTATGTGAGGTTTGAGCAATTTAGCATGGGTTTGAAGAAATTAGGATGGGTTTGATGAAACCGAACGAAAATTTATGTGAGGTTTGTAAATTTATGTGAGGTTTGACATATTTAGCATGGGTTTGACGAAATTAGGATGGGTTTGATGAAACCGAACGAAAATTTATGTGGTTTGAAAATTTACCTGAGGTTTGAGCAATTTAGCATGGGTTTGAAGAAATTAGGATGGGTTTGATGAAATTAGGATGGGTTTGATGAAACCGAACGAAAATTTATGTGGTTTGAAAATTTATGTGAGGTTTGAGCAATTTAGCATGGGTTTGAAGAAATTAGGATGGGTTTGATGAAACCGAACGAAAATTTATGTGAGGTTTGAAAATTTATGTGAGGTTTGACAAAATTAGCATGGGTTTGACGAAATTAGGAGGGGTTTGATGAATCCGAACGAAAACTTATGAGGTTTGAAAATTTATCTGAGGTTTGAGCAAATTAGCATGGGTTTGAAGAAATTAGGATGGGTTTGATGAAACCGAACGAAAATTTATGTGGTTTGAAAATTTATGTGAGGTTTGACATATTTAGCATGGGTTTGACGAAATTAGGATGGGTTTGATGAAACCGAACGAAAATTTATGTGGTTTGAAAATTTACCTGAGGTTTGAGCAATTTAGCATGGGTTTGAAGAAATTAGGATGGGTTTGATGAAATTAGGATGGGTTTGATGAATCCGAACGAAAATTTATGAGGTTTGAAAATTTATCTGAGGTTTGAGCAAATTAGAATGGGTTTGAAGAAATTAGGATGGGTTTGATGAAACCGAACGAAAATTTATGTGGTTTGAAAATTTATGTGAGGTTTGAGCAATTTAGCATGGGTTTGAAGAAATTAGGATGGGTTTGATGAAACCGAACGAAAATTTATGTGAGGTTTGAAAATTTATGTGAGGTTTGACATATTTAGCATGGGTTTGACGAAATTAGGATGGGTTTGATGAAACCGAACGAAAATTTATGTGGTTTGAAAATTTACCTGAGGTTTGAGCAATTTAGCATGGGTTTGAAGAAATTAGGATGGGTTTGATGAAATTAGGATGGGTTTGATGAAACCGAACGAAAATTTATGTGGTTTGAAAATTTATGTGAGGTTTGAGCAATTTAGCATGGGTTTGAAGAAATTAGGATGGGTTTGATGAAACCGAACGAAAATTTATGTGAGGTTTGAAAATTTATGTGAGGATTGACAAAATTAGCATGGGTTTGACGAAATTAGGATGGGTTTGATGAATCCGAACGAAAATTTATGAGGTTTGAAAATTTATCTGAGGTTTGAGCAAATTAGCATGGGTTTGAAGAAATTAGGATGGGTTTGATGAAACCGAACGAAAATTTATGTGGTTTGAAAATTTATGTGAGGTTTGACATATTTAGCATGGGTTTGACGAAATTAGGATGGGTTTGATGAAACCGAACGAAAATTTATGTGGTTTGAAAATTTACCTGAGGTTTGAGCAATTTAGCATGGGTTTGAAGAAATTAGGATGGGTTTGATGAAATTAGGATGGGTTTGATGAATCCGAAAGAAAATTTATGAGGTTTGAAAATTTATCTGAGGTTTGAGCAAATTAGCATGGGTTTGTAGAAATTAGGATGGGTTTGAGAAACCGAACGAAAATTTATGTGGTTTGAAAATTTATGTGAGGTTTGAGCAATTTAGCATGGGTTTGAAGAAATTAGGATGGGTTTGATGAAACCGAACGAAAATTTATGTGAGGTTTGAAAATTTATGTGAGGTTTGACATATTTAGCATGGGTTTGACGAAATTAGGATGGGTTTGATGAAACCGAACGAAAATTTATGTGGTTTGAAAATTTACCTGAGGTTTGAGCAATTTAGCATGGGTTTGAAGAAATTAGGATGGGTTTGATGAAATTAGGATGGGTTTGATGAAACCGAACGAAAATTTATGTGGTTTGAAAATTTATGTGAGGTTTGAGCAATTTAGCATGGGTTTGAAGAAATTAGGATGGGTTTGATGAAACCGAACGAAAATTTATGTGGTTTGAAAATTTACCTGAGGTTTGAGCAATTTAGCATGGGTTTGAAGAAATTAGGATGGGTTTGATGAAATTAGGATGGGTTTGATGAAACCGAACGAAAATTTATGTGGTTTGAAAATTTATGTGAGGTTTGAGCAATTTAGCATGGGTTTGAAGAAATTAGGATGGGTTTGATGAAATTAGGATGGGTTTGATGAATCCGAACGAAAATTTATGAGGTTTGAAAATTTATCTGAGGTTTGAGCAAATTAGCATGGGTTTGAAGAAATTAGGATGGGTTTGATGAAACCGAACGAAAATTTATGTGAGGTTTGAAAATTTATGTGAGGTTTGACAAAATTAGCATGGGTTTGACGAAATTAGGATGGGTATGATGAATCCGAACGAAAATTTATGAGGTTTGAAAATTTATCTGAGGTTTGAGCAAATTAGCATGGGTTTGAAGAAATTAGGATGGGTTTGATGAAACCGAACGAAAATTTATGTGGTTTGAAAATTTATGTGAGGTTTGACATATTTAGCATGGGTTTGACGAAATTAGGATGGGTTGATGAAACCGAACGAAAATTTATGTGGTTTGAAAATTTACCTGAGGTTTGAGCAATTTAGCATGGGTTTGAAGAAATTAGGATGGGTTTGATGAAATTAGGATGGGTTTGATGAATCCGAACGAAAATTTATGAGGTTTGAAAATTTATCTGAGGTTTGAGCAAATTAGCATGGGTTTGAAGAAATTAGGATGGGTTTGATGAAACCGAACGAAAATTTATGTGGTTTGAAAATTTATGTGAGGTTTGAGCAATTTAGCATGGGTTTGAAGAAATTAGGATGGGTTTGATGAAACCGAACGAAAATTTATGTGAGGTTTGAAAATTTATGTGAGGTTTGACATATTTAGCATGGGTTTGACGAAATTAGGATGGGTTTGATGAAACCGAACGAAAATTTATGTGGTTTGAAAATTTACCTGAGGTTTGAGCAATTTAGCATGGGTTTGAAGAAATTAGGATGGGTTTGATGAAATTAGGATGGGTTTGATGAAACCGAACGAAAATTTATGTGGTTTGAAAATTTATGTGAGGTTTGAGCAATTTAGCATGGGTTTGAAGAAATTAGGATGGGTTTGATGAAATTAGGATGGGTTTGATGAATCCGAACGAAAATTTATGAGGTTTGAAAATTTATCTGAGGTTTGAGCAAATTAGCATGGGTTTGAAGAAATTAGGATGGGTTTGATGAAACCGAACGAAAATTTATGTGGTTTGAAAATTTATGTGAGGTTTGAGCAATTTAGCATGGGTTTGAAGAAATTAGGATGGGTTTGATGAAACCGAACGAAAATTTATGTGAGGTTTGAAAATTTATGTGAGGTTTGACATATTTAGCATGGGTTTGACGAAATTAGGATGGGTTTGATGAAACCGAACGAAAATTTATGTGGTTTGAAAATTTACCTGAGGTTTGAGCAATTTAGCATGGGTTTGAAGAAATTAGGATGGGTTTGATGAAATTAGGATGGGTTTGATGAAACCGAACGAAAATTTATGTGGTTTGAAAATTTATGTGAGGTTTGAGCAATTTAGCATGGGTTTGAAGAAATTAGGATGGGTTTGATGAAACCGAACGAAAATTTATGTGAGGTTTGAAAATTTATGTGAGGTTTGACAAAATTAGCATGGGTTTGACGAAATTAGGATGGGTTTGATGAATCCGAACGAAAATTTATGAGGTTTGAAAATTTATCTGAGGTTTGAGCAAATTAGCATGGGTTTGAAGAAATTAGGATGGGTTTGATGAAACCGAACGAAAATTTATGTGGTTTGAAAATTTATGTGAGGTTTGACATATTTAGCATGGGTTTGACGAAATTAGGATGGGTTTGATGAAACCGAACGAAAATTTATGTGGTTTGAAAATTTACCTGAGGTTTGAGCAATTTAGCATGGGTTTGAAGAAATTAGGATGGGTTTGATGAAATTAGGATGGGTTTGATGAATCCGAACGAAAATTTATGAGGTTTGAAAATTTATCTGAGGTTTGAGCAAATTAGCATGGGTTTGAAGAAATTAGGATGGGTTTGATGAAACCGAACGAAAATTTATGTGGTTTGAAAATTTATGTGAGGTTTGAGCAATTTAGCATGGGTTTGAAGAAATTAGGATGGGTTTGATGAAACCGAACGAAAATTTATGTGAGGTTTGAAAATTTATGTGAGGTTTGACATATTTAGCATGGGTTTGACGAAATTAGGATGGGTTTGATGAAACCGAACGAAAATTTATGTGGTTTGAAAATTTACCTGAGGTTTGAGCAATTTAGCATGGGTTTGAAGAAATTAGGATGGGTTTGATGAAATTAGGATGGGTTTGATGAAACCGAACGAAAATTTATGTGGTTTGAAAATTTATGTGAGGTTTGAGCAATTTAGCATGGGTTTGAAGAAATTAGGATGGGTTTGATGAAACCGAACGAAAATTTATGTGAGGTTTGAAAATTTATGTGAGGTTTGACAAAATTAGCATGGGTTTGACGAAATTAGGATGGGTTTGATGAATCCGAACGAAAATTTATGAGGTTTGAAAATTTATCTGAGGTTTGAGCAAATTAGCATGGGTTTGAAGAAATTAGGATGGGTTTGATGAAACCGAACGAAAATTTATGTGGTTTGAAAATTTATGTGAGGTTTGACATATTTAGCATGGGTTTGACGAAATTAGGATGGGTTTGATGAAACCGAACGAAAATTTATGTGGTTTGAAAATTTACCTGAGGTTTGAGCAATTTAGCATGGGTTTGAAGAAATTAGGATGGGTTTGATGAAATTAGGATGGGTTTGATGAATCCGAACGAAAATTTATGAGGTTTGAAAATTTATCTGAGGTTTGAGCAAATTAGCATGGGTTTGAAGAAATTAGGATGGGTTTGATGAAACCGAACGAAAATTTATGTGGTTTGAAAATTTATGAGGTTTGAGCAATTTAGCATGGGTTTGAAGAAATTAGGATGGGTTTGATGAAACCGAACGAAAATTTATGTGAGGTTTGAAAATTTATGTGAGGTTTGACATATTTAGCATGGGTTTGACGAAATTAGGATGGGTTTGATGAAACCGAACGAAAATTTATGTGGTTTGAAAATTTACCTGAGGTTTGAGCAATTTAGCATGGGTTTGAAGAAATTAGGATGGGTTTGATGAAATTAGGATGGGTTTGATGAAACCGAACGAAAATTTATGTGGTTTGAAAATTTATGTGAGGTTTGAGCAATTTAGCATGGGTTTGAAGAAATTAGGATGGGTTTGATGAAATTAGGATGGGTTTGATGAATCCGAACGAAAATTTATGAGGTTTGAAAATTTATCTGAGGTTTGAGCAAATTAGCATGGGTTTGAAGAAATTAGGATGGGTTTGATGAAACCGAACGAAAATTTATGTGGTTTGAAAATTTATGTGAGGTTTGAGCAATTTAGCATGGGTTTGAAGAAATTAGGATGGGTTTGATGAAACCGAACGAAAATTTATGTGAGGTTTGAAAATTTATGTGAGGTTTGACATATTTAGCATGGGTTTGACGAAATTAGGATGGGTTTGATGAAACCGAACGAAAATTTATGTGGTTTGAAAATTTACCTGAGGTTTGAGCAATTTAGCATGGGTTTGAAGAAATTAGGATGGGTTTGATGAAATTAGGATGGGTTTGATGAAACCGAACGAAAATTTATGTGGTTTGAAAATTTATGTGAGGTTTGAGCAATTTAGCATGGGTTTGAAGAAATTAGGATGGGTTTGATGAAACCGAACGAAAATTTATGTGAGGTTTGACATATTTAGCATGGGTTTGACGAAATTAGGATGGGTTTGATGAAACCGAACGAAAATTTATGTGGTTTGAAAATTTACCTGAGGTTTGAGCAATTTAGCATGGGTTTGAAGAAATTAGGATGGGTTTGATGAAATTAGGATGGGTTTGATGAATCCGAACGAAAATTTATGAGGTTTGAAAATTTATCTGAGGTTTGAGCAAATTAGCATGGGTTTGAAGAAATTAGGATGGGTTTGATGAAACCGAACGAAAATTTATGTGGTTTGAAAATTTATGTGAGGTTTGAGCAATTTAGCATGGGTTTGAAGAAATTAGGATGGGTTTGATGAAACCGAACGAAAATTTATGTGAGGTTTGAAAATTTATGTGAGGTTTGACATATTTAGCATGGGTTTGACGAAATTAGGATGGGTTTGATGAAACCGAACGAAAATTTATGTGGTTTGAAAATTTACCTGAGGTTTGAGCAATTTAGCATGGGTTTGAAGAAATTAGGATGGGTTTGATGAAACCGAACGAAAATTTATGTGAGGTTTGAAAATTTATGTGAGGTTTGACAAAATTAGCATGGGTTTGACGAAATTAGGATGGGTTTGATGAATCCGAACGAAAATTTATGAGGTTTGAAAATTTATCTGAGGTTTGAGCAAATTAGCATGGGTTTGAAGAAATTAGGATGGGTTTGATGAAACCGAACGAAAATTTATGTGGTTTGAAAATTTATGTGAGGTTTGACATATTTAGCATGGGTTTGACGAAATTAGGATGGGTTTGATGAAACCGAACGAAAATTTATGTGGTTTGAAAATTTACCTGAGGTTTGAGCAATTTAGCATGGGTTTGAAGAAATTAGGATGGGTTTGATGAAATTAGGATGGGTTTGATGAATCCGAACGAAAATTTATGAGGTTTGAAAATTTATCTGAGGTTTGAGCAAATTAGCATGGGTTTGAAGAAATTAGGATGGGTTTGATGAAACCGAACGAAAATTTATGTGGTTTGAAAATTTATATGAGGTTTGAGCAATTTAGCATGGGTTTGAAGAAATTAGGATGGGTTTGATGAAACCGAACGAAAATTTATGTGAGGTTTGAAAATTTATGTGAGGTTTGACATATTTAGCATGGGTTTGACGAAATTAGGATGGGTTTGATGAAACCGAACGAAAATTTATGTGGTTTGAAAATTTACCGGAGGTTTGAGCAATTTAGCATGGGTTTGAAGAAATTAGGATGGGTTTGATGAAATTAGGATGGGTTTGATGAAACCGAACGAAAATTTATGTGGTTTGAAAATTTATGTGAGGTTTGAGCAATTTAGCATGGGTTTGAAGAAATTAGGATGGGTTTGATGAAACCGAACGAAAATTTATGTGGGGTTTGAAAATTTATGTGAGGTTTGACATATTTAGCATGGGTTTGACGAAATTAGGATGGGTTTGATGAAACCGAACGAAAATTTATGTGGTTTGAAAATTTACCTGAGGTTTGAGCAATTTAGCATGGGTTTGAAGAAATTAGGATGGGTTTGATGAAATTAGGATGGGTTTGATGAAACCGAACGAAAATTTATGTGGTTTGAAAATTTATGTGAGGTTTGAGCAATTTAGCATGGGTTTGAAGAAATTAGGATGGGTTTGATGAAACCGAACGAAAATTTATGTGAGGTTTGAAAATTTATGTGAGGTTTGACAAAATTAGCATGGGTTTGACGAAATTAGGATGGGTTTGATGAATCCGAACGAAAATTTATGAGGTTTGAAAATTTATCTGAGGTTTGAGCAAATTAGCATGGGCTTGAAGAAATTAGGATGGGTTTGATGAAACCGAACGAAAATTTATGTGGTTTGAAAATTTATGTGAGGTTTGACATATTTAGCATGGGTTTGACGAAATTAGGATGGGTTTGATGAAACCGAACGAAAATTTATGTGGTTTGAAAATTTATGTGAGGTTTGACATATTTAGCATGGGTTTGACGAAATTAGGATGGGTTTGATGAAACCGAACGAAAATTTATGTGGTTTGAAAATTTACCTGAGGTTTGAGCAATTTAGCATGGGTTTGAAGAAATTAGGATGGGTTTGATGAAATTAGGATGGGTTTGATGAATCCGAACGAAAATTTATGAGGTTTGAAAATTTATCTGAGGTTTGAGCAAATTAGCATGGGTTTGAAGAAATTAGGATGGGTTTGATGAAACCGAACGAAAATTTATGTGGTTTGAAAATTTATGTGAGGTTTGAGCAATTTAGCATGGGTTTGAAGAAATTAGGATGGGTTTGATGAAACCGAACGAAAATTTATGTGAGGTTTGAAAATTTATGTGAGGTTTGACATATTTAGCATGGGTTTGACGAAATTAGGATGGGTTTGATGAAACCGAACGAAAATTTATGTGGTTTGAAAATTTACCTGAGGTTTGAGCAATTTAGCATGGGTTTGAAGAAATTAGGATGGGTTTGATGAAATTAGGATGGGTTTGATGAAACCGAACGAAAATTTATGTGGTTTGAAAATTTATGTGAGGTTTGAGCAATTTAGCATGGGTTTGAAGAAATTAGGATGGGTTTGATGAAACCGAACGAAAATTTATTTGAGGTTTGAAAATTTATGTGAGGTTTGACATATTTAGCATGGGTTTGACGAAATTAGGATGGGTTTGATGAAACCGAACGAAAATTTATGTGGTTTGAAAATTTACCTGAGGTTTGAGCAATTTAGCATGGGTTTGAAGAAATTAGGATGGGTTTGATGAAATTAGGATGGGTTTGATGAAACCGAACGAAAATTTATGTGGTTTGAAAATTTATGTGAGGTTTGAGCAATTTAGCATGGGTTTGAAGAAATTAGGATGGGTTTGATGAAACCGAACGAAAATTTATGTGAGGTTTGAAAATTTATGTGAGGTTTGACAAAATTAGCATGGGTTTGACGAAATTAGGATGGGTTTGATGAATCCGAACGAAAATTTATGAGGTTTGAAAATTTATCTGAGGTTTGAGCAAATTAGCATGGGTTTGAAGAAATTAGGATGGGTTTGATGAAACCGAACGAAAATTTATGTGGTTTGAAAATTTATGTGAGGTTTGACATATTTAGCATGGGTTTGACGAAATTAGGATGGGTTTGATGAAACCGAACGAAAATTTATGTGGTTTGAAAATTTATGTGAGGTTTGACATATTTAGCATGGGTTTGACGAAATTAGGATGGGTTTGATGAAACTGAACGAAAATTTATGTGGTTTGAAAATTTACCTGAGGTTTGAGCAATTTAGCATGGGTTTGAAGAAATTAGGATGGGTTTGATGAAATTAGGATGGGTTTGATGAATCCGAACGAAAATTTATGAGGTTTGAAAATTTATCTGAGGTTTGAGCAAATTAGCATGGGTTTGAAGAAATTAGGATGGGTTTGATGAAACCGAACGAAAATTTATGTGGTTGGAAAATTTATGTGAGGTTTGAGCAATTTAGCATGGGTTTGAAGAAATTAGGATGGGTTTGATGAAACCGAACGAAAATTTATGTGAGGTTTGAAAATTTATGTGAGGTTTGACATATTTAGCATGGGTTTGACGAAATTAGGATGGGTTTGATGAAACCGAACGAAAATTTATGTGATTTGAAAATTTACCTGAGGTTTGAGCAATTTAGCATGGGTTTGAAGAAATTAGGATGGGTTTGATGAAATTAGGATGGGTTTGATGAAACCGAACGAAAATTTATGTGGTTTGAAAATTTATGTGAGGTTTGAGCAATTTAGCATGGGTTTGAAGAAATTAGGATGGGTTTGATGAAACCGAACGAAAATTTATGTGAGGTTTGAAAATTTATGTGAGGTTTTACAAAATTAGCATGGGTTCGACGAAATTAGGATGGGTTTGATGAATCCGAACGAAAATTTATGAGGTTTGAAAATTTATCTGAGGTTTGAGCAAATTAGCATGGGTTTGAAGAAATTAGGATGGGTTTGATGAAACCGAACGAAAATTTATGTGGTTTGAAAATTTATGTGAGGTTTGACATATTTAGCATGGGTTTGACGAAATTAGGATGGGTTTGATGAAACCGAACGAAAATTTATGTGGTTTGAAAATTTACCTGAGGTTTGAGCAATTTAGCATGGGTTTGAAGAAATTAGGATGGGTTTGATGAAATTAGGATGGGTTTGATGAATCCGAACGAAAATTTATGAGGTTTGAAAATTTATCTGAGGTTTGAGCAAATTAGCATGGGTTTGAAGAAATTAGGATGGGTTTGATGAAACCGAACGAAAATTTATGTGGTTTGAAAATTTATGTGAGGTTTGAGCAATTTAGCATGGGTTTGAAGAAATTAGGATGGGTTTGATGAAACCGAACGAAAATTTATGTGAGGTTTGAAAATTTATGTGAGGTTTGACATATTTAGCATGGGTTTGACGAAATTAGGATGGGTTTGATGAAACCGAACGAAAATTTATGTGGTTTGAAAATTTACCTGAGGTTTGAGCAATTTAGCATGGGTTTGAAGAAATTAGGATGGGTTTGATGAAATTAGGATGGGTTTGATGAAACCGAACGAAAATTTATGTGGTTTGAAAATTTATGTGAGGTTTGAGCAATTTAGCATGGGTTTGAAGAAATTAGGATGGGTTTGATGAAACCGAACGAAAATTTATGAGGTTTGAAAATTTATGTGAGGTTTGACAAAATTAGCATGGGTTTGACGAAATTAGGATGGGTTTGATGAATCCGAACGAAAATTTATGAGGTTTGAAAATTTATCTGAGGTTTGAGCAAATTAGCATGGGTTTGAAGAAATTAGGATGGGTTTGATGAAACCGAACGAAAATTTATGTGGTTTGAAAATTTATGTGAGGTTTGAGCAATTTAGCATGGGTTTGAAGAAATTAGGATGGGTTTGATGAAATTAGGATGGGTTTGATGAATCCGAACGAAAATTTATTAGGTTTGAAAATTTATCTGAGGTTTGAGCAAATTAGCATGGGTTTGAAGAAATTAGGATGGGTTTGATGAAACCGAACGAAAATTTATGTGGTTTGAAAATTTATGTGAGGTTTGAGCAATTTAGCATGGGTTTGAAGAAATTAGGATGGGTTTGATGAAACCGAACGAAAATTTATGTGAGGTTTGAAAATTTATGTGAGGTTTGACATATTTAGCATGGGTTTGACGAAATTAGGATGGGTTTGATGAAACCGAACGAAAATTTATGTGGTTTGAAAATTTACCTGAGGTTTGAGCAATTTAGCATGGGTTTGAAGAAATTAGGATGGGTTTGATGAAATTAGGATGGGTTTGATGAAACCGAACGAAAATTTATGTGGTTTGAAAATTTATGTGAGGTTTGAGCAATTTAGCATGGGTTTGAAGAAATTAGGATGGGTTTGATGAAACCGAACGAAAATTTATGTGAGGTTTGAAAATTTATGTGAGGTTTGACAAAATTAGCATGGGTTTGACGAAATTAGGATGGGTTTGATGAATCCGAACGAAAATTTATGAGGTTTGAAAATTTATCTGAGGTTTGAGCAAATTAGCATGGGTTTGAAGAAATTAGGATGGGTTTGATGAAACCGAACGAAAATTTATGTGGTTTGAAAATTTATGTGAGGTTTGACATATTTAGCATGGGTTTGACGAAATTAGGATGGGTTTGATGAAACCGAACGAAAATTTATGTGGGTTGAAAATTTACCTGAGGTTTGAGCAATTTAGCATGGGTTTGAAGAAATTAGGATGGGTTTGATGAAATTAGGATGGGTTTGATGAATCCGAACGAAAATTTATGAGGTTTGAAAATTTATCTGAGGTTTGAGCAAATTAGCATGGGTTTGAAGAAATTAGGATGGGTTTGATGAAACCGAACGAAAATTTATGTGGTTTGAAAATTTATGTGAGGTTTGAGCAATTTAGCATGGGTTTGAAGAAATTAGGATGGGTTTGATGAAACCGAACGAAAATTTATGTGAGGTTTGAAAATTTATGTGAGGTTTGACATATTTAGCATGGGTTTGACGAAATTAGGATGGGTTTGATGAAACCGAACGAAAATTTATGTGGTTTGAAAATTTACCTGAGGTTTGAGCAATTTAGCATGGGTTTGAAGAAATTAGGATGGGTTTGATGAAATTAGGATGGGTTTGATGAAACCGAACGAAAATTTATGTGGTTTGAAAATTTATGTGAGGTTTGAGCAATTTAGCATGGGTTTGAAGAAATTAGGATGGGTTTGATGAAACCGAACGAAAATTTATGTGAGGTTTGAAAATTTATGTGAGGTTTGACATATTTAGCATGGGTTTGACGAAATTAGGATGGGTTTGATGAAACCGAACGAAAATTTATGTGGTTTGAAAATTTACCTGAGGTTTGGGCAATTTAGCATGGGTTTGAAGAAATTAGGATGGGTTTGATGAAATTAGGATGGGTTTGATGAAACCGAACGAAAATTTATGTGGTTTGAAAATTTATGTGAGGTTTGAGCAATTTAGCATGGGTTTGAAGAAATTAGGATGGGTTTGATGAAACCGAACGAAAATTTATGTGAGGTTTGAAAATTTATGTGAGGTTTGACAAAATTAGCATGGGTTTGACGAAATTAAGATGGGTTTGATGAATCCGAACGAAAATTTATGAGGTTTGAAAATTTATCTGAGGTTTGAGCAAATTAGCATGGGTTTGAAGAAATTAGGATGGGTTTGATGAAACCGAACAAAAATTTATGTGGTTTGAAAATTTATGTGAGGTTTGACATATTTAGCATGGGTTTGACGAAATTAGGATGGGTTTGATGAAACCGAACGAAAATTTATGTGGTTTGAAAATTTACCTGAGGTTTGAGCAATTTAGCATGGGTTTGAAGAAATTAGGATGGGTTTGATGAAATTAGGATGGGTTTGATGAATCCGAACGAAAATTTATGAGGTTTGAAAATTTATCTGAGGTTTGAGCAAATTAGCATGGGTTTGAAGAAATTAGGATGGGTTTGATGAAACCGAACGAAAATTTATGTGGTTTGAAAATTTATGTGAGGTTTGAGCAATTTAGCATGGGTTTGAAGAAATTAGGATGGGTTTGATGAAACCGAACGAAAATTTATGTGAGGTTTGAAAATTTATGTGAGGTTTGACATATTTAGCATGGGTTTGACGAAATTAGGATGGGTTTGATGAAACCGAACGAAAATTTATGTGGTTTGAAAATTTACCTGAGGTTTGAGCAATTTAGCATGGGTTTGAAGAAATTAGGATGGGTTTGATGAAATTAGGATGGGTTTGATGAAACCGAACGAAAATTTATGTGGTTTGAAAATTTATGTGAGGTTTGAGCAATTTAGCATGGGTTTGAAGAAATTAGGATGGGTTTGATGAAACCGAACGAAAATTTATGTGGTTTGAAAATTTATGTGAGGTTTGAGCAATTTAGCATGGGTTTGAAGAAATTAGGATGGGTTTGATGAAACCGAACGAAAATTTATGTGAGGTTTGAAAATTTATGTGAGGTTTGACATATTTAGCATGGGTTTGACGAAATTAGGATGGGTTTGATGAAACCGAACGAAAATTTATGTGGTTTGAAAATTTACCTGAGGTTTGAGCAATTTAGCATGGGTTTGAAGAAATTAGGATGGGTTTGATGAAATTAGGATGGGTTTGATGAAACCGAACGAAAATTTATGTGGTTTGAAAATTTATGTGAGGTTTGAGCAATTTAGCATGGGTTTGAAGAAATTAGGATGGGTTTGATGAAACCGAACGAAAATTTATGTGAGGTTTGAAAATTTATGTGAGGTTTGACATATTTAGCATGGGTTTGACGAAATTAGGATGGGTTTGATGAAACCGAACGAAAATTTATGTGGTTTGAAAATTTATGTGAGGTTTGAGCAATTTAGCATGGGTTTGAAGAAATTAGGATGGGTTTGATGAAACCGAACGAAAATTTATGTGAGGTTTGAAAATTTATGTGAGGTTTGACATATTTAGCATGGGTTTGACGAAATTAGGATGGGTTTGATGAAACCGAACGAAAATTTATGTGGTTTGAAAATTTACCTGAGGTTTGAGCAATTTAGCATGGGTTTGAAGAAATTAGGATGGGTTTGATGAAATTAGGATGGGTTTGATGAAACCGAACGAAAATTTATGTGGTTTGAAAATTTATGTGAGGTTTGAGCAATTTAGCATGGGTTTGAAGAAATTAGGATGGGTTTGATGAAACCGAACGAAAATTTATGTGAGGTTTGAAAATTTATGTGAGGTTTGACAAAATTAGCATGGGTTTGACGAAATTAGGATGGGTTTGATGAATCCGAACGAAAATTTATGAGGTTTGAAAATTTATCTGAGGTTTGAGCAAATTAGCATGGGTTTGAAGAAATTAGGATGGGTTTGATGAAACCGAACGAAAATTTATGTGGTTTGAAAATTTATGTGAGGTTTGAGCAATTTAGCATGGGTTTGAAGAAATTAGGATGGGTTTGATGAAATTAGGATGGGTTTGATGAATCCGAACGAAAATTTATTAGGTTTGAAAATTTATCTGAGGTTTGAGCAAATTAGCATGGGTTTGAAGAAATTAGGATGGGTTTGATGAAACCGAACGAAAATTTATGTGGTTTGAAAATTTATGTGAGGTTTGAGCAATTTAGCATGGGTTTGAAGAAATTAGGATGGGTTTGATGAAACCGAACGAAAATTTATGTGAGGTTTGAAAATTTATGTGAGGTTTGACATATTTAGCATGGGTTTGACGAAATTAGGATGGGTTTGATGAAACCGAACGAAAATTTATGTGGTTTGAAAATTTACCTGAGGTTTGAGCAATTTAGCATGGGTTTGAAGAAATTAGGATGGGTTTGATGAAATTAGGATGGGTTTGATGAAACCGAACGAAAATTTATGTGGTTTGAAAATTTATGTGAGGTTTGAGCAATTTAGCATGGGTTTGAAGAAATTAGGATGGGTTTGATGAAACCGAACGAAAATTTATGTGAGGTTTGAAAATTTATGTGAGGTTTGACAAAATTAGCATGGGTTTGACGAAATTAGGATGGGTTTGATGAATCCGAACGAAAATTTATGAGGTTTGAAAATTTATCTGAGGTTTGAGCAAATTAGCATGGGTTTGAAGAAATTAGGATGGGTTTGATGAAACCGAACGAAAATTTATGTGGTTTGAAAATTTATGTGAGGTTTGACATATTTAGCATGGGTTTGACGAAATTAGGATGGGTTTGATGAAACCGAACGAAAATTTATGTGGGTTGAAAATTTACCTGAGGTTTGAGCAATTTAGCATGGGTTTGAAGAAATTAGGATGGGTTTGATGAAATTAGGATGGGTTTGATGAATCCGAACGAAAATTTATGAGGTTTGAAAATTTATCTGAGGTTTGAGCAAATTAGCATGGGTTTGAAGAAATTAGGATGGGTTTGATGAAACCGAACGAAAATTTATGTGGTTTGAAAATTTATGTGAGGTTTGAGCAATTTAGCATGGGTTTGAAGAAATTAGGATGGGTTTGATGAAACCGAACGAAAATTTATGTGAGGTTTGAAAATTTATGTGAGGTTTGACATATTTAGCATGGGTTTGACGAAATTAGGATGGGTTTGATGAAACCGAACGAAAATTTATGTGGTTTGAAAATTTACCTGAGGTTTGAGCAATTTAGCATGGGTTTGAAGAAATTAGGATGGGTTTGATGAAATTAGGATGGGTTTGATGAAACCGAACGAAAATTTATGTGGTTTGAAAATTTATGTGAGGTTTGAGCAATTTAGCATGGGTTTGAAGAAATTAGGATGGGTTTGATGAAACCGAACGAAAATTTATGTGAGGTTTGAAAATTTATGTGAGGTTTGACATATTTAGCATGGGTTTGACAAAATTAGGATGGGTTTGATGAAACCGAACGAAAATTTATGTGGTTTGAAAATTTACCTGAGGTTTGAGCAATTTAGCATGGGTTTGAAGAAATTAGGATGGGTTTGATGAAATTAGGATGGGTTTGATGAAACCGAACGAAAATTTATGTGGTTTGAAAATTTATGTGAGGTTTGAGCAATTTAGCATGGGTTTGAAGAAATTAGGATGGGTTTGATGAAACCGAACGAAAATTTATGTGAGGTTTGAAAATTTATGTGAGGTTTGACAAAATTAGCATGGGTTTGACGAAATTAAGATGGGTTTGATGAATCCGAACGAAAATTTATGAGGTTTGAAAATTTATCTGAGGTTTGAGCAAATTAGCATGGGTTTGAAGAAATTAGGATGGGTTTGATGAAACCGAACAAAAATTTATGTGGTTTGAAAATTTATGTGAGGTTTGACATATTTAGCATGGGTTTGACGAAATTAGGATGGGTTTGATGAAACCGAACGAAAATTTATGTGGTTTGAAAATTTACCTGAGGTTTGAGCAATTTAGCATGGGTTTGAAGAAATTAGGATGGGTTTGATGAAATTAGGATGGGTTTGATGAATCCGAACGAAAATTTATGAGGTTTGAAAATTTATCTGAGGTTTGAGCAAATTAGCATGGGTTTGAAGAAATTAGGATGGGTTTGATGAAACCGAACGAAAATTTATGTGGTTTGAAAATTTATGTGAGGTTTGAGCAATTTAGCATGGGTTTGAAGAAATTAGGATGGGTTTGATGAAACCGAACGAAAATTTATGTGAGGTTTGAAAATTTATGTGAGGTTTGACATATTTAGCATGGGTTTGACGAAATTAGGATGGGTTTGATGAAACCGAACGAAAATTTATGTGGTTTGAAAATTTACCTGAGGTTTGAGCAATTTAGCATGGGTTTGAAGAAATTAGGATGGGTTTGATGAAATTAGGATGGGTTTGATGAAACCGAACGAAAATTTATGTGGTTTGAAAATTTATGTGAGGTTTGAGCAATTTAGCATGGGTTTGAAGAAATTAGGATGGGTTTGATGAAACCGAACGAAAATTTATGTGAGGTTTGAAAATTTATGTGAGGTTTGACATATTTAGCATGGGTTTGACGAAGTTAGGATGGGTTTGATGAAACCGAACGAAAATTTATGTGGTTTGAAAATTTACCTGAGGTTTGAGCAATTTAGCATGGGTTTGAAGAAATTAGGATGGGTTTGATGAAATTAGGATGGGTTTGATGAAACCGAACGAAAATTTATGTGGTTTGAAAATTTATGTGAGGTTTGAGCAATTTAGCATGGGTTTGAAGAAATTAGGATGGATTTGATGAAACCGAACGAAAATTTATGTGAGGTTTGAAAATTTATGTGAGGTTTGACATATTTAGCATGGGTTTGACGAAATTAGGATGGGTTTGATGAAACCGAACGAAAATTTATGTGGTTTGAAAATTTACCTGAGGTTTGAGCAATTTAGCATGGGTTTGAAGAAATTAGGATGGGTTTGATGAAATTAGGATGGGTTTGATGAAACCGAACGAAAATTTATGTGGTTTGAAAATTTATGTGAGGTTTGAGCAATTTAGCATGGGTTTGAAGAAATTAGGATGGGTTTGATGAAACCGAACGAAAATTTATGTGAGGTTTGAAAATTTATGTGAGGTTTGACAAAATTAGCATGGGTTTGACGAAATTAGGATGGGTTTGATGAATCCGAACGAAAATTTATGAGGTTTGAAAATTTATCTGAGGTTTGAGCAAATTAGCATGGGTTTGAAGAAATTAGGATGGGTTTGATGAAACCGAACGAAAATTTATGTGGTTTGAAAATTTATGTGAGGTTTGACATATTTAGCATGGGTTTGACGAAATTAGGATGGGTTTGATGAAACCGAACGAAAATTTATGTGGGTTGAAAATTTACCTGAGGTTTGAGCAATTTAGCATGGGTTTGAAGAAATTAGGATGGGTTTGATGAATCCGAACGAAAATTTATGAGGTTTGAAAATTTATCTGAGGTTTGAGCAAATTAGCATGGGTTTGAAGAAATTAGGATGGGTTTGATGAAACCGAACGAAAATTTATGTGGTTTGAAAATTTATGTGAGGTTTGAGCAATTTAGCATGGGTTTGAAGAAATTAGGATGGGTTTGATGAAACCGAACGAAAATTTATGTGAGGTTTGAAAATTTATGTGAGGTTTGACATATTTAGCATGGGTTTGACGAAATTAGGATGGGTTTGATGAAACCGAACGAAAATTTATGTGGTTTGAAAATTTACCTGAGGTTTGAGCAATTTAGCATGGGTTTGAAGAAATTAGGATGGGTTTGATGAAATTAGGATGGGTTTGATGAAACCGAACGAAAATTTATGTGGTTTGAAAATTTATGTGAGGTTTGAGCAATTTAGCATGGGTTTGAAGAAATTAGGATGGGTTTGATGAAACCGAACGAAAATTTATGTGAGGTTTGAAAATTTATGTGAGGTTTGACATATTTAGCATGGGTTTGACGAAATTAGGATGGGTTTGATGAAACCGAACGAAAATTTATGTGGTTTGAAAATTTACCTGAGGTTTGGGCAATTTAGCATGGGTTTGAAGAAATTAGGATGGGTTTGATGAAATTAGGATGGGTTTGATGAAACCGAACGAAAATTTATGTGGTTTGAAAATTTATGTGAGGTTTGAGCAATTTAGCATGGGTTTGAAGAAATTAGGATGGGTTTGATGAAACCGAACGAAAATTTATGTGAGGTTTGAAAATTTATGTGAGGTTTGACAAAATTAGCATGGGTTTGACGAAATTAAGATGGGTTTGATGAATCCGAACGAAAATTTATGAGGTTTGAAAATTTATCTGAGGTTTGAGCAAATTAGCATGGGTTTGAAGAAATTAGGATGGGTTTGATGAAACCGAACAAAAATTTATGTGGTTTGAAAATTTATGTGAGGTTTGACATATTTAGCATGGGTTTGACGAAATTAGGATGGGTTTGATGAAACCGAACGAAAATTTATGTGGTTTGAAAATTTACCTGAGGTTTGAGCAATTTAGCATGGGTTTGAAGAAATTAGGATGGGTTTGATGAAATTAGGATGGGTTTGATGAATCCGAACGAAAATTTATGAGGTTTGAAAATTTATCTGAGGTTTGAGCAAATTAGCATGGGTTTGAAGAAATTAGGATGGGTTTGATGAAACCGAACGAAAATTTATGTGGTTTGAAAATTTATGTGAGGTTTGAGCAATTTAGCATGGGTTTGAAGAAATTAGGATGGGTTTGATGAAACCGAACGAAAATTTATGTGAGGTTTGAAAATTTATGTGAGGTTTGACATATTTAGCATGGGTTTGACGAAATTAGGATGGGTTTGATGAAACCGAACGAAAATTTATGTGGTTTGAAAATTTACCTGAGGTTTGAGCAATTTAGCATGGGTTTGAAGAAATTAGGATGGGTTTGATGAAATTAGGATGGGTTTGATGAAACCGAACGAAAATTTATGTGGTTTGAAAATTTATGTGAGGTTTGAGCAATTTAGCATGGGTTTGAAGAAATTAGGATGGGTTTGATGAAACCGAACGAAAATTTATGTGGTTTGAAAATTTATGTGAGGTTTGAGCAATTTAGCATGGGTTTGAAGAAATTAGGATGGGTTTGATGAAACCGAACGAAAATTTATGTGAGGTTTGAAAATTTATGTGAGGTTTGACATATTTAGCATGGGTTTGACGAAATTAGGATGGGTTTGATGAAACCGAACGAAAATTTATGTGGTTTGAAAATTTACCTGAGGTTTGAGCAATTTAGCATGGGTTTGAAGAAATTAGGATGGGTTTGATGAAATTAGGATGGGTTTGATGAAACCGAACGAAAATTTATGTGGTTTGAAAATTTATGTGAGGTTTGAGCAATTTAGCATGGGTTTGAAGAAATTAGGATGGGTTTGATGAAACCGAACGAAAATTTATGTGAGGTTTGAAAATTTATGTGAGGTTTGACATATTTAGCATGGGTTTGACGAAATTAGGATGGGTTTGATGAAACCGAACGAAAATTTATGTGGTTTGAAAATTTATGTGAGGTTTGAGCAATTTAGCATGGGTTTGAAGAAATTAGGATGGGTTTGATGAAACCGAACGAAAATTTATGTGAGGTTTGAAAATTTATGTGAGGTTTGACATATTTAGCATGGGTTTGACGAAATTAGGATGGGTTTGATGAAACCGAACGAAAATTTATGTGGTTTGAAAATTTACCTGAGGTTTGAGCAATTTAGCATGGGTTTGAAGAAATTAGGATGGGTTTGATGAAATTAGGATGGGTTTGATGAAACCGAACGAAAATTTATGTGGTTTGAAAATTTATGTGAGGTTTGAGCAATTTAGCATGGGTTTGAAGAAATTAGGATGGGTTTGATGAAACCGAACGAAAATTTATGTGAGGTTTGAAAATTTATGTGAGGTTTGACAAAATTAGCATGGGTTTGACGAAATTAGGATGGGTTTGATGAATCCGAACGAAAATTTATGAGGTTTGAAAATTTATCTGAGGTTTGAGCAAATTAGCATGGGTTTGAAGAAATTAGGATGGGTTTGATGAAACCGAACGAAAATTTATGTGGTTTGAAAATTTATGTGAGGTTTGAGCAATTTAGCATGGGTTTGAAGAAATTAGGATGGGTTTGATGAAATTAGGATGGGTTTGATGAATCCGAACGAAAATTTATTAGGTTTGAAAATTTATCTGAGGTTTGAGCAAATTAGCATGGGTTTGAAGAAATTAGGATGGGTTTGATGAAACCGAACGAAAATTTATGTGGTTTGAAAATTTATGTGAGGTTTGAGCAATTTAGCATGGGTTTGAAGAAATTAGGATGGGTTTGATGAAACCGAACGAAAATTTATGTGAGGTTTGAAAATTTATGTGAGGTTTGACATATTTAGCATGGGTTTGACGAAATTAGGATGGGTTTGATGAAACCGAACGAAAATTTATGTGGTTTGAAAATTTACCTGAGGTTTGAGCAATTTAGCATGGGTTTGAAGAAATTAGGATGGGTTTGATGAAATTAGGATGGGTTTGATGAAACCGAACGAAAATTTATGTGGTTTGAAAATTTATGTGAGGTTTGAGCAATTTAGCATGGGTTTGAAGAAATTAGGATGGGTTTGATGAAACCGAACGAAAATTTATGTGAGGTTTGAAAATTTATGTGAGGTTTGACAAAATTAGCATGGGTTTGACGAAATTAGGATGGGTTTGATGAATCCGAACGAAAATTTATGAGGTTTGAAAATTTATCTGAGGTTTGAGCAAATTAGCATGGGTTTGAAGAAATTAGGATGGGTTTGATGAAACCGAACGAAAATTTATGTGGTTTGAAAATTTATGTGAGGTTTGACATATTTAGCATGGGTTTGACGAAATTAGGATGGGTTTGATGAAACCGAACGAAAATTTATGTGGGTTGAAAATTTACCTGAGGTTTGAGCAATTTAGCATGGGTTTGAAGAAATTAGGATGGGTTTGATGAAATTAGGATGGGTTTGATGAATCCGAACGAAAATTTATGAGGTTTGAAAATTTATCTGAGGTTTGAGCAAATTAGCATGGGTTTGAAGAAATTAGGATGGGTTTGATGAAACCGAACGAAAATTTATGTGGTTTGAAAATTTATGTGAGGTTTGAGCAATTTAGCATGGGTTTGAAGAAATTAGGATGGGTTTGATGAAACCGAACGAAAATTTATGTGAGGTTTGAAAATTTATGTGAGGTTTGACATATTTAGCATGGGTTTGACGAAATTAGGATGGGTTTGATGAAACCGAACGAAAATTTATGTGGTTTGAAAATTTACCTGAGGTTTGAGCAATTTAGCATGGGTTTGAAGAAATTAGGATGGGTTTGATGAAATTAGGATGGGTTTGATGAAACCGAACGAAAATTTATGTGGTTTGAAAATTTATGTGAGGTTTGAGCAATTTAGCATGGGTTTGAAGAAATTAGGATGGGTTTGATGAAACCGAACGAAAATTTATGTGAGGTTTGAAAATTTATGTGAGGTTTGACATATTTAGCATGGGTTTGACGAAATTAGGATGGGTTTGATGAAACCGAACGAAAATTTATGTGGTTTGAAAATTTACCTGAGGTTTGGGCAATTTAGCATGGGTTTGAAGAAATTAGGATGGGTTTGATGAAATTAGGATGGGTTTGATGAAACCGAACGAAAATTTATGTGGTTTGAAAATTTATGTGAGGTTTGAGCAATTTAGCATGGGTTTGAAGAAATTAGGATGGGTTTGATGAAACCGAACGAAAATTTATGTGAGGTTTGAAAATTTATGTGAGGTTTGACAAAATTAGCATGGGTTTGACGAAATTAAGATGGGTTTGATGAATCCGAACGAAAATTTATGAGGTTTGAAAATTTATCTGAGGTTTGAGCAAATTAGCATGGGTTTGAAGAAATTAGGATGGGTTTGATGAAACCGAACAAAAATTTATGTGGTTTGAAAATTTATGTGAGGTTTGACATATTTAGCATGGGTTTGACGAAATTAGGATGGGTTTGATGAAACCGAACGAAAATTTATGTGGTTTGAAAATTTACCTGAGGTTTGAGCAATTTAGCATGGGTTTGAAGAAATTAGGATGGGTTTGATGAAATTAGGATGGGTTTGATGAATCCGAACGAAAATTTATGAGGTTTGAAAATTTATCTGAGGTTTGAGCAAATTAGCATGGGTTTGAAGAAATTAGGATGGGTTTGATGAAACCGAACGAAAATTTATGTGGTTTGAAAATTTATGTGAGGTTTGAGCAATTTAGCATGGGTTTGAAGAAATTAGGATGGGTTTGATGAAACCGAACGAAAATTTATGTGAGGTTTGAAAATTTATGTGAGGTTTGACATATTTAGCATGGGTTTGACGAAATTAGGATGGGTTTGATGAAACCGAACGAAAATTTATGTGGTTTGAAAATTTACCTGAGGTTTGAGCAATTTAGCATGGGTTTGAAGAAATTAGGATGGGTTTGATGAAATTAGGATGGGTTTGATGAAACCGAACGAAAATTTATGTGGTTTGAAAATTTATGTGAGGTTTGAGCAATTTAGCATGGGTTTGAAGAAATTAGGATGGGTTTGATGAAACCGAACGAAAATTTATGTGGTTTGAAAATTTATGTGAGGTTTGAGCAATTTAGCATGGGTTTGAAGAAATTAGGATGGGTTTGATGAAACCGAACGAAAATTTATGTGAGGTTTGAAAATTTATGTGAGGTTTGACATATTTAGCATGGGTTTGACGAAATTAGGATGGGTTTGATGAAACCGAACGAAAATTTATGTGGTTTGAAAATTTACCTGAGGTTTGAGCAATTTAGCATGGGTTTGAAGAAATTAGGATGGGTTTGATGAAATTAGGATGGGTTTGATGAAACCGAACGAAAATTTATGTGGTTTGAAAATTTATGTGAGGTTTGAGCAATTTAGCATGGGTTTGAAGAAATTAGGATGGGTTTGATGAAACCGAACGAAAATTTATGTGAGGTTTGAAAATTTATGTGAGGTTTGACATATTTAGCATGGGTTTGACGAAATTAGGATGGGTTTGATGAAACCGAACGAAAATTTATGTGGTTTGAAAATTTATGTGAGGTTTGAGCAATTTAGCATGGGTTTGAAGAAATTAGGATGGGTTTGATGAAACCGAACGAAAATTTATGTGAGGTTTGAAAATTTATGTGAGGTTTGACATATTTAGCATGGGTTTGACGAAATTAGGATGGGTTTGATGAAACCGAACGAAAATTTATGTGGTTTGAAAATTTACCTGAGGTTTGAGCAATTTAGCATGGGTTTGAAGAAATTAGGATGGGTTTGATGAAATTAGGATGGGTTTGATGAAACCGAACGAAAATTTATGTGGTTTGAAAATTTATGTGAGGTTTGAGCAATTTAGCATGGGTTTGAAGAAATTAGGATGGGTTTGATGAAACCGAACGAAAATTTATGTGAGGTTTGAAAATTTATGTGAGGTTTGACAAAATTAGCATGGGTTTGACGAAATTAGGATGGGTTTGATGAATCCGAACGAAAATTTATGAGGTTTGAAAATTTATCTGAGGTTTGAGCAAATTAGCATGGGTTTGAAGAAATTAGGATGGGTTTGATGAAACCGAACGAAAATTTATGTGGTTTGAAAATTTATGTGAGGTTTGAGCAATTTAGCATGGGTTTGAAGAAATTAGGATGAGTTTGATGAAATTAGGATGGGTTTGATGAATCCGAACGAAAATTTATTAGGTTTGAAAATTTATCTGAGGTTTGAGCAAATTAGCATGGGTTTGAAGAAATTAGGATGGGTTTGATGAAACCGAACGAAAATTTATGTGGTTTGAAAATTTATGTGAGGTTTGAGCAATTTAGCATGGGTTTGAAGAAATTAGGATGGGTTTGATGAAACCGAACGAAAATTTATGTGAGGTTTGAAAATTTATGTGAGGTTTGACATATTTAGCATGGGTTTGACGAAATTAGGATGGGTTTGATGAAACCGAACGAAAATTTATGTGGTTTGAAAATTTACCTGAGGTTTGAGCAATTTAGCATGGGTTTGAAGAAATTAGGATGGGTTTGATGAAATTAGGATGGGTTTGATGAAACCGAACGAAAATTTATGTGGTTTGAAAATTTATGTGAGGTTTGAGCAATTTAGCATGGGTTTGAAGAAATTAGGATGGGTTTGATGAAACCGAACGAAAATTTATGTGAGGTTTGAAAATTTATGTGAGGTTTGACAAAATTAGCATGGGTTTGACGAAATTAGGATGGGTTTGATGAACCCGAACGAAAATTTATGAGGTTTGAAAATTTATCTGAGGTTTGAGCAAATTAGCATGGGTTTGAAGAAATTAGGATGGGTTTGATGAAACCGAACGAAAATTTATGTGGTTTGAAAATTTATGTGAGGTTTGACATATTTAGCATGGGTTTGACGAAATTAGGATGGGTTTGATGAAACCGAACGAAAATTTATGTGGGTTGAAAATTTACCTGAGGTTTGAGCAATTTAGCATGGGTTTGAAGAAATTAGGATGGGTTTGATGAAATTAGGATGGGTTTGATGAATCCGAACGAAAATTTATGAGGTTTGAAAATTTATCTGAGGTTTGAGCAAATTAGCATGGGTTTGAAGAAATTAGGATGGGTTTGATGAAACCGAACGAAAATTTATGTGGTTTGAAAATTTATGTGAGGTTTGAGCAATTTAGCATGGGTTTGAAGAAATTAGGATGGGTTTGATGAAACCGAACGAAAATTTATGTGAGGTTTGAAAATTTATGTGAGGTTTGACATATTTAGCATGGGTTTGACGAAATTAGGATGGGTTTGATGAAACCGAACGAAAATTTATGTGGTTTGAAAATTTACCTGAGGTTTGAGCAATTTAGCATGGGTTTGAAGAAATTAGGATGGGTTTGATGAAATTAGGATGGGTTTGATGAAACCGAACGAAAATTTATGTGGTTTGAAAATTTATGTGAGGTTTGAGCAATTTAGCATGGGTTTGAAGAAATTAGGATGGGTTTGATGAAACCGAACGAAAATTTATGTGAGGTTTGAAAATTTATGTGAGGTTTGACATATTTAGCATGGGTTTGACGAAATTAGGATGGGTTTGATGAAACCGAACGAAAATTTATGTGGTTTGAAAATTTACCTGAGGTTTGAGCAATTTAGCATGGGTTTGAAGAAATTAGGATGGGTTTGATGAAATTAGGATGGGTTTGATGAAACCGAACGAAAATTTATGTGGTTTGAAAATTTATGTGAGGTTTGAGCAATTTAGCATGGGTTTGAAGAAATTAGGATGGGTTTGATGAAACCGAACGAAAATTTATGTGAGGTTTGAAAATTTATGTGAGGTTTGACAAAATTAGCATGGGTTTGACGAAATTAAGATGGGTTTGATGAATCCGAACGAAAATTTATGAGGTTTGAAAATTTATCTGAGGTTTGAGCAAATTAGCATGGGTTTGAAGAAATTAGGATGGGTTTGATGAAACCGAACAAAAATTTATGTGGTTTGAAAATTTATGTGAGGTTTGACATATTTAGCATGGGTTTGACGAAATTAGGATGGGTTTGATGAAACCGAACGAAAATTTATGTGGTTTGAAAATTTACCTGAGGTTTGAGCAATTTAGCATGGGTTTGAAGAAATTAGGATGGGTTTGATGAAATTAGGATGGGTTTGATGAATCCGAACGAAAATTTATGAGGTTTGAAAATTTATCTGAGGTTTGAGCAAATTAGCATGGGTTTGAAGAAATTAGGATGGGTTTGATGAAACCGAACGAAAATTTATGTGGTTTGAAAATTTATGTGAGGTTTGAGCAATTTAGCATGGGTTTGAAGAAATTAGGATGGGTTTGATGAAACCGAACGAAAATTTATGTGAGGTTTGAAAATTTATGTGAGGTTTGACATATTTAGCATGGGTTTGACGAAATTAGGATGGGTTTGATGAAACCGAACGAAAATTTATGTGGTTTGAAAATTTACCTGAGGTTTGAGCAATTTAGCATGGGTTTGAAGAAATTAGGATGGGTTTGATGAAATTAGGATGGGTTTGATGAAACCGAACGAAAATTTATGTGGTTTGAAAATTTATGTGAGGTTTGAGCAATTTAGCATGGGTTTGAAGAAATTAGGATGGGTTTGATGAAACCGAACGAAAATTTATGTGAGGTTTGAAAATTTATGTGAGGTTTGACATATTTAGCATGGGTTTGACGAAGTTAGGATGGGTTTGATGAAACCGAACGAAAATTTATGTGGTTTGAAAATTTACCTGAGGTTTGAGCAATTTAGCATGGGTTTGAAGAAATTAGGATGGGTTTGATGAAATTAGGATGGATTTGATGAAACCGAACGAAAATTTATGTGGTTTGAAAATTTATGTGAGGTTTGAGCAATTTAGCATGGGTTTGAAGAAATTAGGATGGGTTTGATGAAACCGAACGAAAATTTATGTGAGGTTTGAAAATTTATGTGAGGTTTGACATATTTAGCATGGGTTTGACGAAATTAGGATGGGTTTGATGAAACCGAACGAAAATTTATGTGGTTTGAAAATTTACCTGAGGTTTGAGCAATTTAGCATGGGTTTGAAGAAATTAGGATGGGTTTGATGAAATTAGGATGGGTTTGATGAAACCGAACGAAAATTTATGTGGTTTGAAAATTTATGTGAGGTTTGAGCAATTTAGCATGGGTTTGAAGAAATTAGGATGGGTTTGATGAAACCGAACGAAAATTTATGTGAGGTTTGAAAATTTATGTGAGGTTTGACAAAATTAGCATGGGTTTGACGAAATTAGGATGGGTTTGATGAATCCGAACGAAAATTTATGAGGTTTGAAAATTTATCTGAGGTTTGAGCAAATTAGCATGGGTTTGAAGAAATTAGGATGGGTTTGATGAAACCGAACGAAAATTTATGTGGTTTGAAAATTTATGTGAGGTTTGACATATTTAGCATGGGTTTGACGAAATTAGGATGGGTTTGATGAAACCGAACGAAAATTTATGTGGGTTGAAAATTTACCTGAGGTTTGAGCAATTTAGCATGGGTTTGAAGAAATTAGGATGGGTTTGATGAAATTAGGATGGGTTTGATGAATCCGAACGAAAATTTATGAGGTTTGAAAATTTATCTGAGGTTTGAGCAAATTAGCATGGGTTTGAAGAAATTAGGATGGGTTTGATGAAACCGAACGAAAATTTATGTGGTTTGAAAATTTATGTGAGGTTTGAGCAATTTAGCATGGGTTTGAAGAAATTAGGATGGGTTTGATGAAACCGAACGAAAATTTATGTGAGGTTTGAAAATTTATGTGAGGTTTGACATATTTAGCATGGGTTTGACGAAATTAGGATGGGTTTGATGAAACCGAACGAAAATTTATGTGGTTTGAAAATTTACCTGAGGTTTGAGCAATTTAGCATGGGTTTGAAGAAATTAGGATGGGTTTGATGAAATTAGGATGGGTTTGATGAAACCGAACGAAAATTTATGTGAGGTTTGAAAATTTATGTGAGGTTTGACATATTTAGCATGGGTTTGACGAAATTAGGATGGGTTTGATGAAACCGAACGAAAATTTATGTGGTTTGAAAATTTACCTGAGGTTTGGGCAATTTAGCATGGGTTTGAAGAAATTAGGATGGGTTTGATGAAATTAGGATGGGTTTGATGAAACCGAACGAAAATTTATGTGGTTTGAAAATTTATGTGAGGTTTGAGCAATTTAGCATGGGTTTGAAGAAATTAGGATGGGTTTGATGAAACCGAACGAAAATTTATGTGAGGTTTGAAAATTTATGTGAGGTTTGACAAAATTAGCATGGGTTTGACGAAATTAAGATGGGTTTGATGAATCCGAACGAAAATTTATGAGGTTTGAAAATTTATCTGAGGTTTGAGCAAATTAGCATGGGTTTGAAGAAATTAGGATGGGTTTGATGAAACCGAACAAAAATTTATGTGGTTTGAAAATTTATGTGAGGTTTGACATATTTAGCATGGGTTTGACGAAATTAGGATGGGTTTGATGAAACCGAACGAAAATTTATGTGGTTTGAAAATTTACCTGAGGTTTGAGCAATTTAGCATGGGTTTGAAGAAATTAGGATGGGTTTGATGAAATTAGGATGGGTTTGATGAAACCGAACGAAAATTTATGTGGTTTGAAAATTTATGTGAGGTTTGAGCAATTTAGCATGGGTTTGAAGAAATTAGGATGGGTTTGATGAAACCGAACGAAAATTTATGTGAGGTTTGAAAATTTATGTGAGGTTTGACAAAATTAGCATGGGTTTGACGAAATTAGGAGGGGTTTGATGAATCCGAACGAAAACTTATGAGGTTTGAAAATTTATCTGAGGTTTGAGCAAATTAGCATGGGTTTGAAGAAATTAGGATGGGTTTGATGAAACCGAACGAAAATTTATGTGGTTTGAAAATTTATGTGAGGTTTGACATATTTAGCATGGGTTTGACGAAATTAGGATGGGTTTGATGAAACCGAACGAAAATTTATGTGGTTTGAAAATTTACCTGAGGTTTGAGCAATTTAGCATGGGTTTGAAGAAATTAGGATGGGTTTGATGAAATTAGGATGGGTTTGATGAATCCGAACGAAAATTTATGAGGTTTGAAAATTTATCTGAGGTTTGAGCAAATTAGAATGGGTTTGAAGAAATTAGGATGGGTTTGATGAAACCGAACGAAAATTTATGTGGTTTGAAAATTTATGTGAGGTTTGAGCAATTTAGCATGGGTTTGAAGAAATTAGGATGGGTTTGATGAAACCGAACGAAAATTTATGTGAGGTTTGAAAATTTATGTGAGGTTTGACATATTTAGCATGGGTTTGACGAAATTAGGATGGGTTTGATGAAACCGAACGAAAATTTATGTGGTTTGAAAATTTACCTGAGGTTTGAGCAATTTAGCATGGGTTTGAAGAAATTAGGATGGGTTTGATGAAATTAGGATGGGTTTGATGAAACCGAACGAAAATTTATGTGGTTTGAAAATTTATGTGAGGTTTGAGCAATTTAGCATGGGTTTGAAGAAATTAGGATGGGTTTGATGAAACCGAACGAAAATTTATGTGAGGTTTGAAAATTTATGTGAGGATTGACAAAATTAGCATGGGTTTGACGAAATTAGGATGGGTTTGATGAATCCGAACGAAAATTTATGAGGTTTGAAAATTTATCTGAGGTTTGAGCAAATTAGCATGGGTTTGAAGAAATTAGGATGGGTTTGATGAAACCGAACGAAAATTTATGTGGTTTGAAAATTTATGTGAGGTTTGACATATTTAGCATGGGTTTGACGAAATTAGGATGGGTTTGATGAAACCGAACGAAAATTTATGTGGTTTGAAAATTTACCTGAGGTTTGAGCAATTTAGCATGGGTTTGAAGAAATTAGGATGGGTTTGATGAAATTAGGATGGGTTTGATGAATCCGAAAGAAAATTTATGAGGTTTGAAAATTTATCTGAGGTTTGAGCAAATTAGCATGGGTTTGTAGAAATTAGGATGGGTTTGAGAAACCGAACGAAAATTTATGTGGTTTGAAAATTTATGTGAGGTTTGAGCAATTTAGCATGGGTTTGAAGAAATTAGGATGGGTTTGATGAAACCGAACGAAAATTTATGTGAGGTTTGAAAATTTATGTGAGGTTTGACATATTTAGCATGGGTTTGACGAAATTAGGATGGGTTTGATGAAACCGAACGAAAATTTATGTGGTTTGAAAATTTACCTGAGGTTTGAGCAATTTAGCATGGGTTTGAAGAAATTAGGATGGGTTTGATGAAATTAGGATGGGTTTGATGAAACCGAACGAAAATTTATGTGGTTTGAAAATTTATGTGAGGTTTGAGCAATTTAGCATGGGTTTGAAGAAATTAGGATGGGTTTGATGAAACCGAACGAAAATTTATGTGGTTTGAAAATTTACCTGAGGTTTGAGCAATTTAGCATGGGTTTGAAGAAATTAGGATGGGTTTGATGAAATTAGGATGGGTTTGATGAAACCGAACGAAAATTTATGTGGTTTGAAAATTTATGTGAGGTTTGAGCAATTTAGCATGGGTTTGAAGAAATTAGGATGGGTTTGATGAAATTAGGATGGGTTTGATGAATCCGAACGAAAATTTATGAGGTTTGAAAATTTATCTGAGGTTTGAGCAAATTAGCATGGGTTTGAAGAAATTAGGATGGGTTTGATGAAACCGAACGAAAATTTATGTGAGGTTTGAAAATTTATGTGAGGTTTGACAAAATTAGCATGGGTTTGACGAAATTAGGATGGGTATGATGAATCCGAACGAAAATTTATGAGGTTTGAAAATTTATCTGAGGTTTGAGCAAATTAGCATGGGTTTGAAGAAATTAGGATGGGTTTGATGAAACCGAACGAAAATTTATGTGGTTTGAAAATTTATGTGAGGTTTGACATATTTAGCATGGGTTTGACGAAATTAGGATGGGTTTGATGAAACCGAACGAAAATTTATGTGGTTTGAAAATTTACCTGAGGTTTGAGCAATTTAGCATGGGTTTGAAGAAATTAGGATGGGTTTGATGAAATTAGGATGGGTTTGATGAATCCGAACGAAAATTTATGAGGTTTGAAAATTTATCTGAGGTTTGAGCAAATTAGCATGGGTTTGAAGAAATTAGGATGGGTTTGATGAAACCGAACGAAAATTTATGTGGTTTGAAAATTTATGTGAGGTTTGAGCAATTTAGCATGGGTTTGAAGAAATTAGGATGGGTTTGATGAAACCGAACGAAAATTTATGTGAGGTTTGAAAATTTATGTGAGGTTTGACATATTTAGCATGGGTTTGACGAAATTAGGATGGGTTTGATGAAACCGAACGAAAATTTATGTGGTTTGAAAATTTACCTGAGGTTTGAGCAATTTAGCATGGGTTTGAAGAAATTAGGATGGGTTTGATGAAATTAGGATGGGTTTGATGAAACCGAACGAAAATTTATGTGGTTTGAAAATTTATGTGAGGTTTGAGCAATTTAGCATGGGTTTGAAGAAATTAGGATGGGTTTGATGAAATTAGGATGGGTTTGATGAATCCGAACGAAAATTTATGAGGTTTGAAAATTTATCTGAGGTTTGAGCAAATTAGCATGGGTTTGAAGAAATTAGGATGGGTTTGATGAAACCGAACGAAAATTTATGTGGTTTGAAAATTTATGTGAGGTTTGAGCAATTTAGCATGGGTTTGAAGAAATTAGGATGGGTTTGATGAAACCGAACGAAAATTTATGTGAGGTTTGAAAATTTATGTGAGGTTTGACATATTTAGCATGGGTTTGACGAAATTAGGATGGGTTTGATGAAACCGAACGAAAATTTATGTGGTTTGAAAATTTACCTGAGGTTTGAGCAATTTAGCATGGGTTTGAAGAAATTAGGATGGGTTTGATGAAATTAGGATGGGTTTGATGAAACCGAACGAAAATTTATGTGGTTTGAAAATTTATGTGAGGTTTGAGCAATTTAGCATGGGTTTGAAGAAATTAGGATGGGTTTGATGAAACCGAACGAAAATTTATGTGAGGTTTGACATATTTAGCATGGGTTTGACGAAATTAGGATGGGTTTGATGAAACCGAACGAAAATTTATGTGGTTTGAAAATTTACCTGAGGTTTGAGCAATTTAGCATGGGTTTGAAGAAATTAGGATGGGTTTGATGAAATTAGGATGGGTTTGATGAAACCGAACGAAAATTTATGTGGTTTGAAAATTTATGTGAGGTTTGAGCAATTTAGCATGGGTTTGAAGAAATTAGGATGGGTTTGATGAAATTAGGATGGGTTTGATGAATCCGAACGAAAATTTATGAGGTTTGAAAATTTATCTGAGGTTTGAGCAAATTAGCATGGGTTTGAAGAAATTAGAATGGGTTTGATGAAACCGAACGAAAATTTATGTGGTTTGAAAATTTATGTGAGGTTTGAGCAATTTAGCATGGGTTTGAAGAAATTAGGATGGGTTTGATGAAACCGAACGAAAATTTATGTGAGGTTTGAAAATTTATGTGAGGTTTGACATATTTAGCATGGGTTTGACGAAATTAGGATGGGTTTGATGAAACCGAACGAAAATTTATGTGGTTTGAAAATTTACCTGAGGTTTGAGCAATTTAGCATGGGTTTGAAGAAATTAGGATGGGTTTGATGAAATTAGGATGGGTTTGATGAAACCGAACGAAAATTTATGTGGTTTGAAAATTTATGTGAGGTTTGAGCAATTTAGCATGGGTTTGAAGAAATTAGGATGGGTTTGATGAAACCGAACGAAAATTTATGTGAGGTTTGAAAATTTATGTGAGGTTTGACAAAATTAGCATGGGTTTGACGAAATTAGGATGGGTTTGATGAATCCGAACGAAAATTTATGAGGTTTGAAAATTTATCTGAGGTTTGAGCAAATTAGCATGGGTTTGAAGAAATTAGGATGGGTTTGATGAAACCGAACGAAAATTTATGTGGTTTGAAAATTTATGTGAGGTTTGACATATTTAGCATGGGTTTGACGAAATTAGGATGGGTTTGATGAAACCGAACGAAAATTTATGTGGTTTGAAAATTTACCTGAGGTTTGAGCAATTTAGCATGGGTTTGAAGAAATTAGGATGGGTTTGATGAAATTAGGATGGGTTTGATGAATCCGAACGAAAATTTATGAGGTTTGAAAATTTATCTGAGGTTTGAGCAAATTAGCATGGGTTTGAAGAAATTAGGATGGGTTTGATGAAACCGAACGAAAATTTATGTGGTTTGAAAATTTATGTGAGGTTTGAGCAATTTAGCATGGGTTTGAAGAAATTAGGATGGGTTTGATGAAACCGAACGAAAATTTATGTGAGGTTTGAAAATTTATGTGAGGTTTGACATATTTAGCATGGGTTTGACGAAATTAGGATGGGTTTGATGAAACCGAACGAAAATTTATGTGGTTTGAAAATTTACCTGAGGTTTGAGCAATTTAGCATGGGTTTGAAGAAATTAGGATGGGTTTGATGAAATTAGGATGGGTTTGATGAAACCGAACGAAAATTTATGTGGTTTGAAAATTTATGTGAGGTTTGAGCAATTTAGCATGGGTTTGAAGAAATTAGGATGGGTTTGATGAAACCGAACGAAAATTTATGTGAGGTTTGAAAATTTATGTGAGGTTTGACAAAATTAGCATGGGTTTGACGAAATTAGGATGGGTTTGATGAATCCGAACGAAAATTTATGAGGTTTGAAAATTTATCTGAGGTTTGAGCAAATTAGCATGGGTTTGAAGAAATTAGGATGGGTTTGATGAAACCGAACGAAAATTTATGTGGTTTGAAAATTTATGTGAGGTTTGACATATTTAGCATGGGTTTGACGAAATTAGGATGGGTTTGATGAAACCGAACGAAAATTTATGTGGTTTGAAAATTTACCTGAGGTTTGAGCAATTTAGCATGGGTTTGAAGAAATTAGGATGGGTTTGATGAAATTAGGATGGGTTTGATGAATCCGAACGAAAATTTATGAGGTTTGAAAATTTATCTGAGGTTTGAGCAAATTAGCATGGGTTTGAAGAAATTAGGATGGGTTTGATGAAACCGAACGAAAATTTATGTGGTTTGAAAATTTATGAGGTTTGAGCAATTTAGCATGGGTTTGAAGAAATTAGGATGGGTTTGATGAAACCGAACGAAAATTTATGTGAGGTTTGAAAATTTATGTGAGGTTTGACATATTTAGCATGGGTTTGACGAAATTAGGATGGGTTTGATGAAACCGAACGAAAATTTATGTGGTTTGAAAATTTACCTGAGGTTTGAGCAATTTAGCATGGGTTTGAAGAAATTAGGATGGGTTTGATGAAATTAGGATGGGTTTGATGAAACCGAACGAAAATTTATGTGGTTTGAAAATTTATGTGAGGTTTGAGCAATTTAGCATGGGTTTGAAGAAATTAGGATGGGTTTGATGAAATTAGGATGGGTTTGATGAATCCGAACGAAAATTTATGAGGTTTGAAAATTTATCTGAGGTTTGAGCAAATTAGCATGGGTTTGAAGAAATTAGGATGGGTTTGATGAAACCGAACGAAAATTTATGTGGTTTGAAAATTTATGTGAGGTTTGAGCAATTTAGCATGGGTTTGAAGAAATTAGGATGGGTTTGATGAAACCGAACGAAAATTTATGTGAGGTTTGAAAATTTATGTGAGGTTTGACATATTTAGCATGGGTTTGACGAAATTAGGATGGGTTTGATGAAACCGAACGAAAATTTATGTGGTTTGAAAATTTACCTGAGGTTTGAGCAATTTAGCATGGGTTTGAAGAAATTAGGATGGGTTTGATGAAATTAGGATGGGTTTGATGAAACCGAACGAAAATTTATGTGGTTTGAAAATTTATGTGAGGTTTGAGCAATTTAGCATGGGTTTGAAGAAATTAGGATGGGTTTGATGAAACCGAACGAAAATTTATGTGAGGTTTGACATATTTAGCATGGGTTTGACGAAATTAGGATGGGTTTGATGAAACCGAACGAAAATTTATGTGGTTTGAAAATTTACCTGAGGTTTGAGCAATTTAGCATGGGTTTGAAGAAATTAGGATGGGTTTGATGAAATTAGGATGGGTTTGATGAATCCGAACGAAAATTTATGAGGTTTGAAAATTTATCTGAGGTTTGAGCAAATTAGCATGGGTTTGAAGAAATTAGGATGGGTTTGATGAAACCGAACGAAAATTTATGTGGTTTGAAAATTTATGTGAGGTTTGAGCAATTTAGCATGGGTTTGAAGAAATTAGGATGGGTTTGATGAAACCGAACGAAAATTTATGTGAGGTTTGAAAATTTATGTGAGGTTTGACATATTTAGCATGGGTTTGACGAAATTAGGATGGGTTTGATGAAACCGAACGAAAATTTATGTGGTTTGAAAATTTACCTGAGGTTTGAGCAATTTAGCATGGGTTTGAAGAAATTAGGATGGGTTTGATGAAACCGAACGAAAATTTATGTGAGGTTTGAAAATTTATGTGAGGTTTGACAAAATTAGCATGGGTTTGACGAAATTAGGATGGGTTTGATGAATCCGAACGAAAATTTATGAGGTTTGAAAATTTATCTGAGGTTTGAGCAAATTAGCATGGGTTTGAAGAAATTAGGATGGGTTTGATGAAACCGAACGAAAATTTATGTGGTTTGAAAATTTATGTGAGGTTTGACATATTTAGCATGGGTTTGACGAAATTAGGATGGGTTTGATGAAACCGAACGAAAATTTATGTGGTTTGAAAATTTACCTGAGGTTTGAGCAATTTAGCATGGGTTTGAAGAAATTAGGATGGGTTTGATGAAATTAGGATGGGTTTGATGAATCCGAACGAAAATTTATGAGGTTTGAAAATTTATCTGAGGTTTGAGCAAATTAGCATGGGTTTGAAGAAATTAGGATGGGTTTGATGAAACCGAACGAAAATTTATGTGGTTTGAAAATTTATATGAGGTTTGAGCAATTTAGCATGGGTTTGAAGAAATTAGGATGGGTTTGATGAAACCGTACGAAAATTTATGTGAGGTTTGAAAATTTATGTGAGGTTTGACATATTTAGCATGGGTTTGACGAAATTAGGATGGGTTTGATGAAACCGAACGAAAATTTATGTGGTTTGAAAATTTACCGGAGGTTTGAGCAATTTAGCATGGGTTTGAAGAAATTAGGATGGGTTTGATGAAATTAGGATGGGTTTGATGAAACCGAACGAAAATTTATGTGGTTTGAAAATTTATGTGAGGTTTGAGCAATTTAGCATGGGTTTGAAGAAATTAGGATGGGTTTGATGAAACCGAACGAAAATTTATGTGGGGTTTGAAAATTTATGTGAGGTTTGACATATTTAGCATGGGTTTGACGAAATTAGGATGGGTTTGATGAAACCGAACGAAAATTTATGTGGTTTGAAAATTTACCTGAGGTTTGAGCAATTTAGCATGGGTTTGAAGAAATTAGGATGGGTTTGATGAAATTAGGATGGGTTTGATGAAACCGAACGAAAATTTATGTGGTTTGAAAATTTATGTGAGGTTTGAGCAATTTAGCATGGGTTTGAAGAAATTAGGATGGGTTTGATGAAACCGAACGAAAATTTATGTGAGGTTTGAAAATTTATGTGAGGTTTGACAAAATTAGCATGGGTTTGACGAAATTAGGATGGGTTTGATGAATCCGAACGAAAATTTATGAGGTTTGAAAATTTATCTGAGGTTTGAGCAAATTAGCATGGGCTTGAAGAAATTAGGATGGGTTTGATGAAACCGAACGAAAATTTATGTGGTTTGAAAATTTATGTGAGGTTTGACATATTTAGCATGGGTTTGACGAAATTAGGATGGGTTTGATGAAACCGAACGAAAATTTATGTGGTTTGAAAATTTATGTGAGGTTTGACATATTTAGCATGGGTTTGACGAAATTAGGATGGGTTTGATGAAACCGAACGAAAATTTATGTGGTTTGAAAATTTACCTGAGGTTTGAGCAATTTAGCATGGGTTTGAAGAAATTAGGATGGGTTTGATGAAATTAGGATGGGTTTGATGAATCCGAACGAAAATTTATGAGGTTTGAAAATTTATCTGAGGTTTGAGCAAATTAGCATGGGTTTGAAGAAATTAGGATGGGTTTGATGAAACCGAACGAAAATTTATGTGGTTTGAAAATTTATGTGAGGTTTGAGCAATTTAGCATGGGTTTGAAGAAATTAGGATGGGTTTGATGAAACCGAACGAAAATTTATGTGAGGTTTGAAAATTTATGTGAGGTTTGACATATTTAGCATGGGTTTGACGAAATTAGGATGGGTTTGATGAAACCGAACGAAAATTTATGTGGTTTGAAAATTTACCTGAGGTTTGAGCAATTTAGCATGGGTTTGAAGAAATTAGGATGGGTTTGATGAAATTAGGATGGGTTTGATGAAACCGAACGAAAATTTATGTGGTTTGAAAATTTATGTGAGGTTTGAGCAATTTAGCATGGGTTTGAAGAAATTAGGATGGGTTTGATGAAACCGAACGAAAATTTATTTGAGGTTTGAAAATTTATGTGAGGTTTGACATATTTAGCATGGGTTTGACGAAATTAGGATGGGTTTGATGAAACCGAACGAAAATTTATGTGGTTTGAAAATTTACCTGAGGTTTGAGCAATTTAGCATGGGTTTGAAGAAATTAGGATGGGTTTGATGAAATTAGGATGGGTTTGATGAAACCGAACGAAAATTTATGTGGTTTGAAAATTTATGTGAGGTTTGAGCAATTTAGCATGGGTTTGAAGAAATTAGGATGGGTTTGATGAAACCGAACGAAAATTTATGTGAGGTTTGAAAATTTATGTGAGGTTTGACAAAATTAGCATGGGTTTGACGAAATTAGGATGGGTTTGATGAATCCGAACGAAAATTTATGAGGTTTGAAAATTTATCTGAGGTTTGAGCAAATTAGCATGGGTTTGAAGAAATTAGGATGGGTTTGATGAAACCGAACGAAAATTTATGTGGTTTGAAAATTTATGTGAGGTTTGACATATTTAGCATGGGTTTGACGAAATTAGGATGGGTTTGATGAAACCGAACGAAAATTTATGTGGTTTGAAAATTTATGTGAGGTTTGACATATTTAGCATGGGTTTGACGAAATTAGGATGGGTTTGATGAAACTGAACGAAAATTTATGTGGTTTGAAAATTTACCTGAGGTTTGAGCAATTTAGCATGGGTTTGAAGAAATTAGGATGGGTTTGATGAAATTAGGATGGGTTTGATGAATCCGAACGAAAATTTATGAGGTTTGAAAATTTATCTGAGGTTTGAGCAAATTAGCATGGGTTTGAAGAAATTAGGATGGGTTTGATGAAACCGAACGAAAATTTATGTGGTTGGAAAATTTATGTGAGGTTTGAGCAATTTAGCATGGGTTTGAAGAAATTAGGATGGGTTTGATGAAACCGAACGAAAATTTATGTGAGGTTTGAAAATTTATGTGAGGTTTGACATATTTAGCATGGGTTTGACGAAATTAGGATGGGTTTGATGAAACCGAACGAAAATTTATGTGGTTTGAAAATTTACCTGAGGTTTGAGCAATTTAGCATGGGTTTGAAGAAATTAGGATGGGTTTGATGAAATTAGGATGGGTTTGATGAAACCGAACGAAAATTTATGTGGTTTGAAAATTTATGTGAGGTTTGAGCAATTTAGCATGGGTTTGAAGAAATTAGGATGGGTTTGATGAAACCGAACGAAAATTTATGTGAGGTTTGAAAATTTATGTGAGGTTTGACATATTTAGCATGGGTTTGACGAAATTAGGATGGGTTTGATGAAACCGAACGAAAATTTATGTGGTTTGAAAATTTACCTGAGGTTTGGGCAATTTAGCATGGGTTTGAAGAAATTAGGATGGGTTTGATGAAATTAGGATGGGTTTGATGAAACCGAACGAAAATTTATGTGGTTTGAAAATTTATGTGAGGTTTGAGCAATTTAGCATGGGTTTGAAGAAATTAGGATGGGTTTGATGAAACCGAACGAAAATTTATGTGAGGTTTGAAAATTTATGTGAGGTTTGACAAAATTAGCATGGGTTTGACGAAATTAAGATGGGTTTGATGAATCCGAACGAAAATTTATGAGGTTTGAAAATTTATCTGAGGTTTGAGCAAATTAGCATGGGTTTGAAGAAATTAGGATGGGTTTGATGAAACCGAACAAAAATTTATGTGGTTTGAAAATTTATGTGAGGTTTGACATATTTAGCATGGGTTTGACGAAATTAGGATGGGTTTGATGAAACCGAACGAAAATTTATGTGGTTTGAAAATTTACCTGAGGTTTGAGCAATTTAGCATGGGTTTGAAGAAATTAGGATGGGTTTGATGAAATTAGGATGGGTTTGATGAAACCGAACGAAAATTTATGTGGTTTGAAAATTTATGTGAGGTTTGAGCAATTTAGCATGGGTTTGAAGAAATTAGGATGGGTTTGATGAAACCGAACGAAAATTTATGTGAGGTTTGAAAATTTATGTGAGGTTTGACAAAATTAGCATGGGTTTGACGAAATTAGGAGGGGTTTGATGAATCCGAACGAAAACTTATGAGGTTTGAAAATTTATCTGAGGTTTGAGCAAATTAGCATGGGTTTGAAGAAATTAGGATGGGTTTGATGAAACCGAACGAAAATTTATGTGGTTTGAAAATTTATGTGAGGTTTGACATATTTAGCATGGGTTTGACGAAATTAGGATGGGTTTGATGAAACCGAACGAAAATTTATGTGGTTTGAAAATTTACCTGAGGTTTGAGCAATTTAGCATGGGTTTGAAGAAATTAGGATGGGTTTGATGAAATTAGGATGGGTTTGATGAATCCGAACGAAAATTTATGAGGTTTGAAAATTTATCTGAGGTTTGAGCAAATTAGAATGGGTTTGAAGAAATTAGGATGGGTTTGATGAAACCGAACGAAAATTTATGTGGTTTGAAAATTTATGTGAGGTTTGAGCAATTTAGCATGGGTTTGAAGAAATTAGGATGGGTTTGATGAAACCGAACGAAAATTTATGTGAGGTTTGAAAATTTATGTGAGGTTTGACATATTTAGCATGGGTTTGACGAAATTAGGATGGGTTTGATGAAACCGAACGAAAATTTATGTGGTTTGAAAATTTACCTGAGGTTTGAGCAATTTAGCATGGGTTTGAAGAAATTAGGATGGGTTTGATGAAATTAGGATGGGTTTGATGAAACCGAACGAAAATTTATGTGGTTTGAAAATTTATGTGAGGTTTGAGCAATTTAGCATGGGTTTGAAGAAATTAGGATGGGTTTGATGAAACCGAACGAAAATTTATGTGAGGTTTGAAAATTTATGTGAGGATTGACAAAATTAGCATGGGTTTGACGAAATTAGGATGGGTTTGATGAATCCGAACGAAAATTTATGAGGTTTGAAAATTTATCTGAGGTTTGAGCAAATTAGCATGGGTTTGAAGAAATTAGGATGGGTTTGATGAAACCGAACGAAAATTTATGTGGTTTGAAAATTTATGTGAGGTTTGACATATTTAGCATGGGTTTGACGAAATTAGGATGGGTTTGATGAAACCGAACGAAAATTTATGTGGTTTGAAAATTTACCTGAGGTTTGAGCAATTTAGCATGGGTTTGAAGAAATTAGGATGGGTTTGATGAAATTAGGATGGGTTTGATGAATCCGAAAGAAAATTTATGAGGTTTGAAAATTTATCTGAGGTTTGAGCAAATTAGCATGGGTTTGTAGAAATTAGGATGGGTTTGAGAAACCGAACGAAAATTTATGTGGTTTGAAAATTTATGTGAGGTTTGAGCAATTTAGCATGGGTTTGAAGAAATTAGGATGGGTTTGATGAAACCGAACGAAAATTTATGTGAGGTTTGAAAATTTATGTGAGGTTTGACATATTTAGCATGGGTTTGACGAAATTAGGATGGGTTTGATGAAACCGAACGAAAATTTATGTGGTTTGAAAATTTACCTGAGGTTTGAGCAATTTAGCATGGGTTTGAAGAAATTAGGATGGGTTTGATGAAATTAGGATGGGTTTGATGAAACCGAACGAAAATTTATGTGGTTTGAAAATTTATGTGAGGTTTGAGCAATTTAGCATGGGTTTGAAGAAATTAGGATGGGTTTGATGAAACCGAACGAAAATTTATGTGGTTTGAAAATTTACCTGAGGTTTGAGCAATTTAGCATGGGTTTGAAGAAATTAGGATGGGTTTGATGAAATTAGGATGGGTTTGATGAAACCGAACGAAAATTTATGTGGTTTGAAAATTTATGTGAGGTTTGAGCAATTTAGCATGGGTTTGAAGAAATTAGGATGGGTTTGATGAAATTAGGATGGGTTTGATGAATCCGAACGAAAATTTATGAGGTTTGAAAATTTATCTGAGGTTTGAGCAAATTAGCATGGGTTTGAAGAAATTAGGATGGGTTTGATGAAACCGAACGAAAATTTATGTGAGGTTTGAAAATTTATGTGAGGTTTGACAAAATTAGCATGGGTTTGACGAAATTAGGATGGGTATGATGAATCCGAACGAAAATTTATGAGGTTTGAAAATTTATCTGAGGTTTGAGCAAATTAGCATGGGTTTGAAGAAATTAGGATGGGTTTGATGAAACCGAACGAAAATTTATGTGGTTTGAAAATTTATGTGAGGTTTGACATATTTAGCATGGGTTTGACGAAATTAGGATGGGTTTGATGAAACCGAACGAAAATTTATGTGGTTTGAAAATTTACCTGAGGTTTGAGCAATTTAGCATGGGTTTGAAGAAATTAGGATGGGTTTGATGAAATTAGGATGGGTTTGATGAATCCGAACGAAAATTTATGAGGTTTGAAAATTTATCTGAGGTTTGAGCAAATTAGCATGGGTTTGAAGAAATTAGGATGGGTTTGATGAAACCGAACGAAAATTTATGTGGTTTGAAAATTTATGTGAGGTTTGAGCAATTTAGCATGGGTTTGAAGAAATTAGGATGGGTTTGATGAAACCGAACGAAAATTTATGTGAGGTTTGAAAATTTATGTGAGGTTTGACATATTTAGCATGGGTTTGACGAAATTAGGATGGGTTTGATGAAACCGAACGAAAATTTATGTGGTTTGAAAATTTACCTGAGGTTTGAGCAATTTAGCATGGGTTTGAAGAAATTAGGATGGGTTTGATGAAATTAGGATGGGTTTGATGAAACCGAACGAAAATTTATGTGGTTTGAAAATTTATGTGAGGTTTGAGCAATTTAGCATGGGTTTGAAGAAATTAGGATGGGTTTGATGAAATTAGGATGGGTTTGATGAATCCGAACGAAAATTTATGAGGTTTGAAAATTTATCTGAGGTTTGAGCAAATTAGCATGGGTTTGAAGAAATTAGGATGGGTTTGATGAAACCGAACGAAAATTTATGTGGTTTGAAAATTTATGTGAGGTTTGAGCAATTTAGCATGGGTTTGAAGAAATTAGGATGGGTTTGATGAAACCGAACGAAAATTTATGTGAGGTTTGAAAATTTATGTGAGGTTTGACATATTTAGCATGGGTTTGACGAAATTAGGATGGGTTTGATGAAACCGAACGAAAATTTATGTGGTTTGAAAATTTACCTGAGGTTTGAGCAATTTAGCATGGGTTTGAAGAAATTAGGATGGGTTTGATGAAATTAGGATGGGTTTGATGAAACCGAACGAAAATTTATGTGGTTTGAAAATTTATGTGAGGTTTGAGCAATTTAGCATGGGTTTGAAGAAATTAGGATGGGTTTGATGAAACCGAACGAAAATTTATGTGAGGTTTGACATATTTAGCATGGGTTTGACGAAATTAGGATGGGTTTGATGAAACCGAACGAAAATTTATGTGGTTTGAAAATTTACCTGAGGTTTGAGCAATTTAGCATGGGTTTGAAGAAATTAGGATGGGTTTGATGAAATTAGGATGGGTTTGATGAAACCGAACGAAAATTTATGTGGTTTGAAAATTTATGTGAGGTTTGAGCAATTTAGCATGGGTTTGAAGAAATTAGGATGGGTTTGATGAAATTAGGATGGGTTTGATGAATCCGAACGAAAATTTATGAGGTTTGAAAATTTATCTGAGGTTTGAGCAAATTAGCATGGGTTTGAAGAAATTAGAATGGGTTTGATGAAACCGAACGAAAATTTATGTGGTTTGAAAATTTATGTGAGGTTTGAGCAATTTAGCATGGGTTTGAAGAAATTAGGATGGGTTTGATGAAACCGAACGAAAATTTATGTGAGGTTTGAAAATTTATGTGAGGTTTGACATATTTAGCATGGGTTTGACGAAATTAGGATGGGTTTGATGAAACCGAACGAAAATTTATGTGGTTTGAAAATTTACCTGAGGTTTGAGCAATTTAGCATGGGTTTGAAGAAATTAGGATGGGTTTGATGAAATTAGGATGGGTTTGATGAAACCGAACGAAAATTTATGTGGTTTGAAAATTTATGTGAGGTTTGAGCAATTTAGCATGGGTTTGAAGAAATTAGGATGGGTTTGATGAAACCGAACGAAAATTTATGTGAGGTTTGAAAATTTATGTGAGGTTTGACAAAATTAGCATGGGTTTGACGAAATTAGGATGGGTTTGATGAATCCGAACGAAAATTTATGAGGTTTGAAAATTTATCTGAGGTTTGAGCAAATTAGCATGGGTTTGAAGAAATTAGGATGGGTTTGATGAAACCGAACGAAAATTTATGTGGTTTGAAAATTTATGTGAGGTTTGACATATTTAGCATGGGTTTGACGAAATTAGGATGGGTTTGATGAAACCGAACGAAAATTTATGTGGTTTGAAAATTTACCTGAGGTTTGAGCAATTTAGCATGGGTTTGAAGAAATTAGGATGGGTTTGATGAAATTAGGATGGGTTTGATGAATCCGAACGAAAATTTATGAGGTTTGAAAATTTATCTGAGGTTTGAGCAAATTAGCATGGGTTTGAAGAAATTAGGATGGGTTTGATGAAACCGAACGAAAATTTATGTGGTTTGAAAATTTATGTGAGGTTTGAGCAATTTAGCATGGGTTTGAAGAAATTAGGATGGGTTTGATGAAACCGAACGAAAATTTATGTGAGGTTTGAAAATTTATGTGAGGTTTGACATATTTAGCATGGGTTTGACGAAATTAGGATGGGTTTGATGAAACCGAACGAAAATTTATGTGGTTTGAAAATTTACCTGAGGTTTGAGCAATTTAGCATGGGTTTGAAGAAATTAGGATGGGTTTGATGAAATTAGGATGGGTTTGATGAAACCGAACGAAAATTTATGTGGTTTGAAAATTTATGTGAGGTTTGAGCAATTTAGCATGGGTTTGAAGAAATTAGGATGGGTTTGATGAAACCGAACGAAAATTTATGTGAGGTTTGAAAATTTATGTGAGGTTTGACAAAATTAGCATGGGTTTGACGAAATTAGGATGGGTTTGATGAATCCGAACGAAAATTTATGAGGTTTGAAAATTTATCTGAGGTTTGAGCAAATTAGCATGGGTTTGAAGAAATTAGGATGGGTTTGATGAAACCGAACGAAAATTTATGTGGTTTGAAAATTTATGTGAGGTTTGACATATTTAGCATGGGTTTGACGAAATTAGGATGGGTTTGATGAAACCGAACGAAAATTTATGTGGTTTGAAAATTTACCTGAGGTTTGAGCAATTTAGCATGGGTTTGAAGAAATTAGGATGGGTTTGATGAAATTAGGATGGGTTTGATGAATCCGAACGAAAATTTATGAGGTTTGAAAATTTATCTGAGGTTTGAGCAAATTAGCATGGGTTTGAAGAAATTAGGATGGGTTTGATGAAACCGAACGAAAATTTATGTGGTTTGAAAATTTATGAGGTTTGAGCAATTTAGCATGGGTTTGAAGAAATTAGGATGGGTTTGATGAAACCGAACGAAAATTTATGTGAGGTTTGAAAATTTATGTGAGGTTTGACATATTTAGCATGGGTTTGACGAAATTAGGATGGGTTTGATGAAACCGAACGAAAATTTATGTGGTTTGAAAATTTACCTGAGGTTTGAGCAATTTAGCATGGGTTTGAAGAAATTAGGATGGGTTTGATGAAATTAGGATGGGTTTGATGAAACCGAACGAAAATTTATGTGGTTTGAAAATTTATGTGAGGTTTGAGCAATTTAGCATGGGTTTGAAGAAATTAGGATGGGTTTGATGAAATTAGGATGGGTTTGATGAATCCGAACGAAAATTTATGAGGTTTGAAAATTTATCTGAGGTTTGAGCAAATTAGCATGGGTTTGAAGAAATTAGGATGGGTTTGATGAAACCGAACGAAAATTTATGTGGTTTGAAAATTTATGTGAGGTTTGAGCAATTTAGCATGGGTTTGAAGAAATTAGGATGGGTTTGATGAAACCGAACGAAAATTTATGTGAGGTTTGAAAATTTATGTGAGGTTTGACATATTTAGCATGGGTTTGACGAAATTAGGATGGGTTTGATGAAACCGAACGAAAATTTATGTGGTTTGAAAATTTACCTGAGGTTTGAGCAATTTAGCATGGGTTTGAAGAAATTAGGATGGGTTTGATGAAATTAGGATGGGTTTGATGAAACCGAACGAAAATTTATGTGGTTTGAAAATTTATGTGAGGTTTGAGCAATTTAGCATGGGTTTGAAGAAATTAGGATGGGTTTGATGAAACCGAACGAAAATTTATGTGAGGTTTGACATATTTAGCATGGGTTTGACGAAATTAGGATGGGTTTGATGAAACCGAACGAAAATTTATGTGGTTTGAAAATTTACCTGAGGTTTGAGCAATTTAGCATGGGTTTGAAGAAATTAGGATGGGTTTGATGAAATTAGGATGGGTTTGATGAATCCGAACGAAAATTTATGAGGTTTGAAAATTTATCTGAGGTTTGAGCAAATTAGCATGGGTTTGAAGAAATTAGGATGGGTTTGATGAAACCGAACGAAAATTTATGTGGTTTGAAAATTTATGTGAGGTTTGAGCAATTTAGCATGGGTTTGAAGAAATTAGGATGGGTTTGATGAAACCGAACGAAAATTTATGTGAGGTTTGAAAATTTATGTGAGGTTTGACATATTTAGCATGGGTTTGACGAAATTAGGATGGGTTTGATGAAACCGAACGAAAATTTATGTGGTTTGAAAATTTACCTGAGGTTTGAGCAATTTAGCATGGGTTTGAAGAAATTAGGATGGGTTTGATGAAACCGAACGAAAATTTATGTGAGGTTTGAAAATTTATGTGAGGTTTGACAAAATTAGCATGGGTTTGACGAAATTAGGATGGGTTTGATGAATCCGAACGAAAATTTATGAGGTTTGAAAATTTATCTGAGGTTTGAGCAAATTAGCATGGGTTTGAAGAAATTAGGATGGGTTTGATGAAACCGAACGAAAATTTATGTGGTTTGAAAATTTATGTGAGGTTTGACATATTTAGCATGGGTTTGACGAAATTAGGATGGGTTTGATGAAACCGAACGAAAATTTATGTGGTTTGAAAATTTACCTGAGGTTTGAGCAATTTAGCATGGGTTTGAAGAAATTAGGATGGGTTTGATGAAATTAGGATGGGTTTGATGAATCCGAACGAAAATTTATGAGGTTTGAAAATTTATCTGAGGTTTGAGCAAATTAGCATGGGTTTGAAGAAATTAGGATGGGTTTGATGAAACCGAACGAAAATTTATGTGGTTTGAAAATTTATATGAGGTTTGAGCAATTTAGCATGGGTTTGAAGAAATTAGGATGGGTTTGATGAAACCGAACGAAAATTTATGTGAGGTTTGAAAATTTATGTGAGGTTTGACATATTTAGCATGGGTTTGACGAAATTAGGATGGGTTTGATGAAACCGAACGAAAATTTATGTGGTTTGAAAATTTACCGGAGGTTTGAGCAATTTAGCATGGGTTTGAAGAAATTAGGATGGGTTTGATGAAATTAGGATGGGTTTGATGAAACCGAACGAAAATTTATGTGGTTTGAAAATTTATGTGAGGTTTGAGCAATTTAGCATGGGTTTGAAGAAATTAGGATGGGTTTGATGAAACCGAACGAAAATTTATGTGGGGTTTGAAAATTTATGTGAGGTTTGACATATTTAGCATGGGTTTGACGAAATTAGGATGGGTTTGATGAAACCGAACGAAAATTTATGTGGTTTGAAAATTTACCTGAGGTTTGAGCAATTTAGCATGGGTTTGAAGAAATTAGGATGGGTTTGATGAAATTAGGATGGGTTTGATGAAACCGAACGAAAATTTATGTGGTTTGAAAATTTATGTGAGGTTTGAGCAATTTAGCATGGGTTTGAAGAAATTAGGATGGGTTTGATGAAACCGAACGAAAATTTATGTGAGGTTTGAAAATTTATGTGAGGTTTGACAAAATTAGCATGGGTTTGACGAAATTAGGATGGGTTTGATGAATCCGAACGAAAATTTATGAGGTTTGAAAATTTATCTGAGGTTTGAGCAAATTAGCATGGGCTTGAAGAAATTAGGATGGGTTTGATGAAACCGAACGAAAATTTATGTGGTTTGAAAATTTATGTGAGGTTTGACATATTTAGCATGGGTTTGACGAAATTAGGATGGGTTTGATGAAACCGAACGAAAATTTATGTGGTTTGAAAATTTATGTGAGGTTTGACATATTTAGCATGGGTTTGACGAAATTAGGATGGGTTTGATGAAACCGAACGAAAATTTATGTGGTTTGAAAATTTACCTGAGGTTTGAGCAATTTAGCATGGGTTTGAAGAAATTAGGATGGGTTTGATGAAATTAGGATGGGTTTGATGAATCCGAACGAAAATTTATGAGGTTTGAAAATTTATCTGAGGTTTGAGCAAATTAGCATGGGTTTGAAGAAATTAGGATGGGTTTGATGAAACCGAACGAAAATTTATGTGGTTTGAAAATTTATGTGAGGTTTGAGCAATTTAGCATGGGTTTGAAGAAATTAGGATGGGTTTGATGAAACCGAACGAAAATTTATGTGAGGTTTGAAAATTTATGTGAGGTTTGACATATTTAGCATGGGTTTGACGAAATTAGGATGGGTTTGATGAAACCGAACGAAAATTTATGTGGTTTGAAAATTTACCTGAGGTTTGAGCAATTTAGCATGGGTTTGAAGAAATTAGGATGGGTTTGATGAAATTAGGATGGGTTTGATGAAACCGAACGAAAATTTATGTGGTTTGAAAATTTATGTGAGGTTTGAGCAATTTAGCATGGGTTTGAAGAAATTAGGATGGGTTTGATGAAACCGAACGAAAATTTATTTGAGGTTTGAAAATTTATGTGAGGTTTGACATATTTAGCATGGGTTTGACGAAATTAGGATGGGTTTGATGAAACCGAACGAAAATTTATGTGGTTTGAAAATTTACCTGAGGTTTGAGCAATTTAGCATGGGTTTGAAGAAATTAGGATGGGTTTGATGAAATTAGGATGGGTTTGATGAAACCGAACGAAAATTTATGTGGTTTGAAAATTTATGTGAGGTTTGAGCAATTTAGCATGGGTTTGAAGAAATTAGGATGGGTTTGATGAAACCGAACGAAAATTTATGTGAGGTTTGAAAATTTATGTGAGGTTTGACAAAATTAGCATGGGTTTGACGAAATTAGGATGGGTTTGATGAATCCGAACGAAAATTTATGAGGTTTGAAAATTTATCTGAGGTTTGAGCAAATTAGCATGGGTTTGAAGAAATTAGGATGGGTTTGATGAAACCGAACGAAAATTTATGTGGTTTGAAAATTTATGTGAGGTTTGACATATTTAGCATGGGTTTGACGAAATTAGGATGGGTTTGATGAAACCGAACGAAAATTTATGTGGTTTGAAAATTTATGTGAGGTTTGACATATTTAGCATGGGTTTGACGAAATTAGGATGGGTTTGATGAAACTGAACGAAAATTTATGTGGTTTGAAAATTTACCTGAGGTTTGAGCAATTTAGCATGGGTTTGAAGAAATTAGGATGGGTTTGATGAAATTAGGATGGGTTTGATGAATCCGAACGAAAATTTATGAGGTTTGAAAATTTATCTGAGGTTTGAGCAAATTAGCATGGGTTTGAAGAAATTAGGATGGGTTTGATGAAACCGAACGAAAATTTATGTGGTTGGAAAATTTATGTGAGGTTTGAGCAATTTAGCATGGGTTTGAAGAAATTAGGATGGGTTTGATGAAACCGAACGAAAATTTATGTGAGGTTTGAAAATTTATGTGAGGTTTGACATATTTAGCATGGGTTTGACGAAATTAGGATGGGTTTGATGAAACCGAACGAAAATTTATGTGATTTGAAAATTTACCTGAGGTTTGAGCAATTTAGCATGGGTTTGAAGAAATTAGGATGGGTTTGATGAAATTAGGATGGGTTTGATGAAACCGAACGAAAATTTATGTGGTTTGAAAATTTATGTGAGGTTTGAGCAATTTAGCATGGGTTTGAAGAAATTAGGATGGGTTTGATGAAACCGAACGAAAATTTATGTGAGGTTTGAAAATTTATGTGAGGTTTTACAAAATTAGCATGGGTTCGACGAAATTAGGATGGGTTTGATGAATCCGAACGAAAATTTATGAGGTTTGAAAATTTATCTGAGGTTTGAGCAAATTAGCATGGGTTTGAAGAAATTAGGATGGGTTTGATGAAACCGAACGAAAATTTATGTGGTTTGAAAATTTATGTGAGGTTTGACATATTTAGCATGGGTTTGACGAAATTAGGATGGGTTTGATGAAACCGAACGAAAATTTATGTGGTTTGAAAATTTACCTGAGGTTTGAGCAATTTAGCATGGGTTTGAAGAAATTAGGATGGGTTTGATGAAATTAGGATGGGTTTGATGAATCCGAACGAAAATTTATGAGGTTTGAAAATTTATCTGAGGTTTGAGCAAATTAGCATGGGTTTGAAGAAATTAGGATGGGTTTGATGAAACCGAACGAAAATTTATGTGGTTTGAAAATTTATGTGAGGTTTGAGCAATTTAGCATGGGTTTGAAGAAATTAGGATGGGTTTGATGAAACCGAACGAAAATTTATGTGAGGTTTGAAAATTTATGTGAGGTTTGACATATTTAGCATGGGTTTGACGAAATTAGGATGGGTTTGATGAAACCGAACGAAAATTTATGTGGTTTGAAAATTTACCTGAGGTTTGAGCAATATAGCATGGGTTTGAAGAAATTAGGATGGGTTTGATGAAATTAGGATGGGTTTGATGAAACCGAACGAAAATTTATGTGGTTTGAAAATTTATGTGAGGTTTGAGCAATTTAGCATGGGTTTGAAGAAATTAGGATGGGTTTGATGAAACCGAACGAAAATTTATGAGGTTTGAAAATTTATGTGAGGTTTGACAAAATTAGCATGGGTTTGACGAAATTAGGATGGGTTTGATGAATCCGAACGAAAATTTATGAGGTTTGAAAATTTATCTGAGGTTTGAGCAAATTAGCATGGGTTTGAAGAAATTAGGATGGGTTTGATGAAACCGAACGAAAATTTATGTGGTTTGAAAATTTATGTGAGGTTTGAGCAATTTAGCATGGGTTTGAAGAAATTAGGATGGGTTTGATGAAATTAGGATGGGTTTGATGAATCCGAACGAAAATTTATTAGGTTTGAAAATTTATCTGAGGTTTGAGCAAATTAGCATGGGTTTGAAGAAATTAGGATGGGTTTGATGAAACCGAACGAAAATTTATGTGGTTTGAAAATTTATGTGAGGTTTGAGCAATTTAGCATGGGTTTGAAGAAATTAGGATGGGTTTGATGAAACCGAACGAAAATTTATGTGAGGTTTGAAAATTTATGTGAGGTTTGACATATTTAGCATGGGTTTGACGAAATTAGGATGGGTTTGATGAAACCGAACGAAAATTTATGTGGTTTGAAAATTTACCTGAGGTTTGAGCAATTTAGCATGGGTTTGAAGAAATTAGGATGGGTTTGATGAAATTAGGATGGGTTTGATGAAACCGAACGAAAATTTATGTGGTTTGAAAATTTATGTGAGGTTTGAGCAATTTAGCATGGGTTTGAAGAAATTAGGATGGGTTTGATGAAACCGAACGAAAATTTATGTGAGGTTTGAAAATTTATGTGAGGTTTGACAAAATTAGCATGGGTTTGACGAAATTAGGATGGGTTTGATGAATCCGAACGAAAATTTATGAGGTTTGAAAATTTATCTGAGGTATGAGCAAATTAGCATGGGTTTGAAGAAATTAGGATGGGTTTGATGAAACCGAACGAAAATTTATGTGGTTTGAAAATTTATGTGAGGTTTGACATATTTAGCATGGGTTTGACGAAATTAGGATGGGTTTGATGAAACCGAACGAAAATTTATGTGGGTTGAAAATTTACCTGAGGTTTGAGCAATTTAGCATGGGTTTGAAGAAATTAGGATGGGTTTGATGAAATTAGGATGGGTTTGATGAATCCGAACGAAAATTTATGAGGTTTGAAAATTTATCTGAGGTTTGAGCAAATTAGCATGGGTTTGAAGAAATTAGGATGGGTTTGATGAAACCGAACGAAAATTTATGTGGTTTGAAAATTTATGTGAGGTTTGAGCAATTTAGCATGGGTTTGAAGAAATTAGGATGGGTTTGATGAAACCGAACGAAAATTTATGTGAGGTTTGAAAATTTATGTGAGGTTTGACATATTTAGCATGGGTTTGACGAAATTAGGATGGGTTTGATGAAACCGAACGAAAATTTATGTGGTTTGAAAATTTACCTGAGGTTTGAGCAATTTAGCATGGGTTTGAAGAAATTAGGATGGGTTTGATGAAATTAGGATGGGTTTGATGAAACCGAACGAAAATTTATGTGGTTTGAAAATTTATGTGAGGTTTGAGCAATTTAGCATGGGTTTGAAGAAATTAGGATGGGTTTGATGAAACCGAACGAAAATTTATGTGAGGTTTGAAAATTTATGTGAGGTTTGACATATTTAGCATGGGTTTGACGAAATTAGGATGGGTTTGATGAAACCGAACGAAAATTTATGTGGTTTGAAAATTTACCTGAGGTTTGGGCAATTTAGCATGGGTTTGAAGAAATTAGGATGGGTTTGATGAAATTAGGATGGGTTTGATGAAACCGAACGAAAATTTATGTGGTTTGAAAATTTATGTGAGGTTTGAGCAATTTAGCATGGGTTTGAAGAAATTAGGATGGGTTTGATGAAACCGAACGAAAATTTATGTGAGGTTTGAAAATTTATGTGAGGTTTGACAAAATTAGCATGGGTTTGACGAAATTAAGATGGGTTTGATGAATCCGAACGAAAATTTATGAGGTTTGAAAATTTATCTGAGGTTTGAGCAAATTAGCATGGGTTTGAAGAAATTAGGATGGGTTTGATGAAACCGAACAAAAATTTATGTGGTTTGAAAATTTATGTGAGGTTTGACATATTTAGCATGGGTTTGACGAAATTAGGATGGGTTTGATGAAACCGAACGAAAATTTATGTGGTTTGAAAATTTACCTGAGGTTTGAGCAATTTAGCATGGGTTTGAAGAAATTAGGATGGGTTTGATGAAATTAGGATGGGTTTGATGAATCCGAACGAAAATTTATGAGGTTTGAAAATTTATCTGAGGTTTGAGCAAATTAGCATGGGTTTGAAGAAATTAGGATGGGTTTGATGAAACCGAACGAAAATTTATGTGGTTTGAAAATTTATGTGAGGTTTGAGCAATTTAGCATGGGTTTGAAGAAATTAGGATGGGTTTGATGAAACCGAACGAAAATTTATGTGAGGTTTGAAAATTTATGTGAGGTTTGACATATTTAGCATGGGTTTGACGAAATTAGGATGGGTTTGATGAAACCGAACGAAAATTTATGTGGTTTGAAAATTTACCTGAGGTTTGAGCAATTTAGCATGGGTTTGAAGAAATTAGGATGGGTTTGATGAAATTAGGATGGGTTTGATGAAACCGAACGAAAATTTATGTGGTTTGAAAATTTATGTGAGGTTTGAGCAATTTAGCATGGGTTTGAAGAAATTAGGATGGGTTTGATGAAACCGAACGAAAATTTATGTGGTTTGAAAATTTATGTGAGGTTTGAGCAATTTAGCATGGGTTTGAAGAAATTAGGATGGGTTTGATGAAACCGAACGAAAATTTATGTGAGGTTTGAAAATTTATGTGAGGTTTGACATATTTAGCATGGGTTTGACGAAATTAGGATGGGTTTGATGAAACCGAACGAAAATTTATGTGGTTTGAAAATTTACCTGAGGTTTGAGCAATTTAGCATGGGTTTGAAGAAATTAGGATGGGTTTGATGAAATTAGGATGGGTTTGATGAAACCGAACGAAAATTTATGTGGTTTGAAAATTTATGTGAGGTTTGAGCAATTTAGCATGGGTTTGAAGAAATTAGGATGGGTTTGATGAAACCGAACGAAAATTTATGTGAGGTTTGAAAATTTATGTGAGGTTTGACATATTTAGCATGGGTTTGACGAAATTAGGATGGGTTTGATGAAACCGAACGAAAATTTATGTGGTTTGAAAATTTATGTGAGGTTTGAGCAATTTAGCATGGGTTTGAAGAAATTAGGATGGGTTTGATGAAACCGAACGAAAATTTATGTGAGGTTTGAAAATTTATGTGAGGTTTGACATATTTAGCATGGGTTTGACGAAATTAGGATGGGTTTGATGAAACCGAACGAAAATTTATGTGGTTTGAAAATTTACCTGAGGTTTGAGCAATTTAGCATGGGTTTGAAGAAATTAGGATGGGTTTGATGAAATTAGGATGGGTTTGATGAAACCGAACGAAAATTTATGTGGTTTGAAAATTTATGTGAGGTTTGAGCAATTTAGCATGGGTTTGAAGAAATTAGGATGGGTTTGATGAAACCGAACGAAAATTTATGTGAGGTTTGAAAATTTATGTGAGGTTTGACAAAATTAGCATGGGTTTGACGAAATTAGGATGGGTTTGATGAATCCGAACGAAAATTTATGAGGTTTGAAAATTTATCTGAGGTTTGAGCAAATTAGCATGGGTTTGAAGAAATTAGGATGGGTTTGATGAAACCGAACGAAAATTTATGTGGTTTGAAAATTTATGTGAGGTTTGAGCAATTTAGCATGGGTTTGAAGAAATTAGGATGGGTTTGATGAAATTAGGATGGGTTTGATGAATCCGAACGAAAATTTATTAGGTTTGAAAATTTATCTGAGGTTTGAGCAAATTAGCATGGGTTTGAAGAAATTAGGATGGGTTTGATGAAACCGAACGAAAATTTATGTGGTTTGAAAATTTATGTGAGGTTTGAGCAATTTAGCATGGGTTTGAAGAAATTAGGATGGGTTTGATGAAACCGAACGAAAATTTATGTGAGGTTTGAAAATTTATGTGAGGTTTGACATATTTAGCATGGGTTTGACGAAATTAGGATGGGTTTGATGAAACCGAACGAAAATTTATGTGGTTTGAAAATTTACCTGAGGTTTGAGCAATTTAGCATGGGTTTGAAGAAATTAGGATGGGTTTGATGAAATTAGGATGGGTTTGATGAAACCGAACGAAAATTTATGTGGTTTGAAAATTTATGTGAGGTTTGAGCAATTTAGCATGGGTTTGAAGAAATTAGGATGGGTTTGATGAAACCGAACGAAAATTTATGTGAGGTTTGAAAATTTATGTGAGGTTTGACAAAATTAGCATGGGTTTGACGAAATTAGGATGGGTTTGATGAATCCGAACGAAAATTTATGAGGTTTGAAAATTTATCTGAGGTTTGAGCAAATTAGCATGGGTTTGAAGAAATTAGGATGGGTTTGATGAAACCGAACGAAAATTTATGTGGTTTGAAAATTTATGTGAGGTTTGACATATTTAGCATGGGTTTGACGAAATTAGGATGGGTTTGATGAAACCGAACGAAAATTTATGTGGGTTGAAAATTTACCTGAGGTTTGAGCAATTTAGCATGGGTTTGAAGAAATTAGGATGGGTTTGATGAAATTAGGATGGGTTTGATGAATCCGAACGAAAATTTATGAGGTTTGAAAATTTATCTGAGGTTTGAGCAAATTAGCATGGGTTTGAAGAAATTAGGATGGGTTTGATGAAACCGAACGAAAATTTATGTGGTTTGAAAATTTATGTGAGGTTTGAGCAATTTAGCATGGGTTTGAAGAAATTAGGATGGGTTTGATGAAACCGAACGAAAATTTATGTGAGGTTTGAAAATTTATGTGAGGTTTGACATATTTAGCATGGGTTTGACGAAATTAGGATGGGTTTGATGAAACCGAACGAAAATTTATGTGGTTTGAAAATTTACCTGAGGTTTGAGCAATTTAGCATGGGTTTGAAGAAATTAGGATGGGTTTGATGAAATTAGGATGGGTTTGATGAAACCGAACGAAAATTTATGTGGTTTGAAAATTTATGTGAGGTTTGAGCAATTTAGCATGGGTTTGAAGAAATTAGGATGGGTTTGATGAAACCGAACGAAAATTTATGTGAGGTTTGAAAATTTATGTGAGGTTTGACATATTTAGCATGGGTTTGACGAAATTAGGATGGGTTTGATGAAACCGAACGAAAATTTATGTGGTTTGAAAATTTACCTGAGGTTTGAGCAATTTAGCATGGGTTTGAAGAAATTAGGATGGGTTTGATGAAATTAGGATGGGTTTGATGAAACCGAACGAAAATTTATGTGGTTTGAAAATTTATGTGAGGTTTGAGCAATTTAGCATGGGTTTGAAGAAATTAGGATGGGTTTGATGAAACCGAACGAAAATTTATGTGAGGTTTGAAAATTTATGTGAGGTTTGACAAAATTAGCATGGGTTTGACGAAATTAAGATGGGTTTGATGAATCCGAACGAAAATTTATGAGGTTTGAAAATTTATCTGAGGTTTGAGCAAATTAGCATGGGTTTGAAGAAATTAGGATGGGTTTGATGAAACCGAACAAAAATTTATGTGGTTTGAAAATTTATGTGAGGTTTGACATATTTAGCATGGGTTTGACGAAATTAGGATGGGTTTGATGAAACCGAACGAAAATTTATGTGGTTTGAAAATTTACCTGAGGTTTGAGCAATTTAGCATGGGTTTGAAGAAATTAGGATGGGTTTGATGAAATTAGGATGGGTTTGATGAATCCGAACGAAAATTTATGAGGTTTGAAAATTTATCTGAGGTTTGAGCAAATTAGCATGGGTTTGAAGAAATTAGGATGGGTTTGATGAAACCGAACGAAAATTTATGTGGTTTGAAAATTTATGTGAGGTTTGAGCAATTTAGCATGGGTTTGAAGAAATTAGGATGGGTTTGATGAAACCGAACGAAAATTTATGTGAGGTTTGAAAATTTATGTGAGGTTTGACATATTTAGCATGGGTTTGACGAAATTAGGATGGGTTTGATGAAACCGAACGAAAATTTATGTGGTTTGAAAATTTACCTGAGGTTTGAGCAATTTAGCATGGGTTTGAAGAAATTAGGATGGGTTTGATGAAATTAGGATGGGTTTGATGAAACCGAACGAAAATTTATGTGGTTTGAAAATTTATGTGAGGTTTGAGCAATTTAGCATGGGTTTGAAGAAATTAGGATGGGTTTGATGAAACCGAACGAAAATTTATGTGAGGTTTGAAAATTTATGTGAGGTTTGACATATTTAGCATGGGTTTGACGAAGTTAGGATGGGTTTGATGAAACCGAACGAAAATTTATGTGGTTTGAAAATTTACCTGAGGTTTGAGCAATTTAGCATGGGTTTGAAGAAATTAGGATGGGTTTGATGAAATTAGGATGGGTTTGATGAAACCGAACGAAAATTTATGTGGTTTGAAAATTTATGTGAGGTTTGAGCAATTTAGCATGGGTTTGAAGAAATTAGGATGGGTTTGATGAAACCGAACGAAAATTTATGTGAGGTTTGAAAATTTATGTGAGGTTTGACATATTTAGCATGGGTTTGACGAAATTAGGATGGGTTTGATGAAACCGAACGAAAATTTATGTGGTTTGAAAATTTACCTGAGGTTTGAGCAATTTAGCATGGGTTTGAAGAAATTAGGATGGGTTTGATGAAATTAGGATGGGTTTGATGAAACCGAACGAAAATTTATGTGGTTTGAAAATTTATGTGAGGTTTGAGCAATTTAGCATGGGTTTGAAGAAATTAGGATGGGTTTGATGAAACCGAACGAAAATTTATGTGAGGTTTGAAAATTTATGTGAGGTTTGACAAAATTAGCATGGGTTTGACGAAATTAGGATGGGTTTGATGAATCCGAACGAAAATTTATGAGGTTTGAAAATTTATCTGAGGTTTGAGCAAATTAGCATGGGTTTGAAGAAATTAGGATGGGTTTGATGAAACCGAACGAAAATTTATGTGGTTTGAAAATTTATGTGAGGTTTGACATATTTAGCATGGGTTTGACGAAATTAGGATGGGTTTGATGAAACCGAACGAAAATTTATGTGGGTTGAAAATTTACCTGAGGTTTGAGCAATTTAGCATGGGTTTGAAGAAATTAGGATGGGTTTGATGAAATTAGGATGGGTTTGATGAATCCGAACGAAAATTTATGAGGTTTGAAAATTTATCTGAGGTTTGAGCAAATTAGCATGGGTTTGAAGAAATTAGGATGGGTTTGATGAAACCGAACGAAAATTTATGTGGTTTGAAAATTTATGTGAGGTTTGAGCAATTTAGCATGGGTTTGAAGAAATTAGGATGGGTTTGATGAAACCGAACGAAAATTTATGTGAGGTTTGAAAATTTATGTGAGGTTTGACATATTTAGCATGGGTTTGACGAAATTAGGATGGGTTTGATGAAACCGAACGAAAATTTATGTGGTTTGAAAATTTACCTGAGGTTTGAGCAATTTAGCATGGGTTTGAAGAAATTAGGATGGGTTTGATGAAATTAGGATGGGTTTGATGAAACCGAACGAAAATTTATGTGGTTTGAAAATTTATGTGAGGTTTGAGCAATTTAGCATGGGTTTGAAGAAATTAGGATGGGTTTGATGAAACCGAACGAAAATTTATGTGAGGTTTGAAAATTTATGTGAGGTTTGACATATTTAGCATGGGTTTGACGAAATTAGGATGGGTTTGATGAAACCGAACGAAAATTTATGTGGTTTGAAAATTTACCTGAGGTTTGGGCAATTTAGCATGGGTTTGAAGAAATTAGGATGGGTTTGATGAAATTAGGATGGGTTTGATGAAACCGAACGAAAATTTATGTGGTTTGAAAATTTATGTGAGGTTTGAGCAATTTAGCATGGGTTTGAAGAAATTAGGATGGGTTTGATGAAACCGAACGAAAATTTATGTGAGGTTTGAAAATTTATGTGAGGTTTGACAAAATTAGCATGGGTTTGACGAAATTAAGATGGGTTTGATGAATCCGAACGAAAATTTATGAGGTTTGAAAATTTATCTGAGGTTTGAGCAAATTAGCATGGGTTTGAAGAAATTAGGATGGGTTTGATGAAACCGAACAAAAATTTATGTGGTTTGAAAATTTATGTGAGGTTTGACATATTTAGCATGGGTTTGACGAAATTAGGATGGGTTTGATGAAACCGAACGAAAATTTATGTGGTTTGAAAATTTACCTGAGGTTTGAGCAATTTAGCATGGGTTTGAAGAAATTAGGATGGGTTTGATGAAATTAGGATGGGTTTGATGAATCCGAACGAAAATTTATGAGGTTTGAAAATTTATCTGAGGTTTGAGCAAATTAGCATGGGTTTGAAGAAATTAGGATGGGTTTGATGAAACCGAACGAAAATTTATGTGGTTTGAAAATTTATGTGAGGTTTGAGCAATTTAGCATGGGTTTGAAGAAATTAGGATGGGTTTGATGAAACCGAACGAAAATTTATGTGAGGTTTGAAAATTTATGTGAGGTTTGACATATTTAGCATGGGTTTGACGAAATTAGGATGGGTTTGATGAAACCGAACGAAAATTTATGTGGTTTGAAAATTTACCTGAGGTTTGAGCAATTTAGCATGGGTTTGAAGAAATTAGGATGGGTTTGATGAAATTAGGATGGGTTTGATGAAACCGAACGAAAATTTATGTGGTTTGAAAATTTATGTGAGGTTTGAGCAATTTAGCATGGGTTTGAAGAAATTAGGATGGGTTTGATGAAACCGAACGAAAATTTATGTGGTTTGAAAATTTATGTGAGGTTTGAGCAATTTAGCATGGGTTTGAAGAAATTAGGATGGGTTTGATGAAACCGAACGAAAATTTATGTGAGGTTTGAAAATTTATGTGAGGTTTGACATATTTAGCATGGGTTTGACGAAATTAGGATGGGTTTGATGAAACCGAACGAAAATTTATGTGGTTTGAAAATTTACCTGAGGTTTGAGCAATTTAGCATGGGTTTGAAGAAATTAGGATGGGTTTGATGAAATTAGGATGGGTTTGATGAAACCGAACGAAAATTTATGTGGTTTGAAAATTTATGTGAGGTTTGAGCAATTTAGCATGGGTTTGAAGAAATTAGGATGGGTTTGATGAAACCGAACGAAAATTTATGTGAGGTTTGAAAATTTATGTGAGGTTTGACATATTTAGCATGGGTTTGACGAAATTAGGATGGGTTTGATGAAACCGAACGAAAATTTATGTGGTTTGAAAATTTATGTGAGGTTTGAGCAATTTAGCATGGGTTTGAAGAAATTAGGATGGGTTTGATGAAACCGAACGAAAATTTATGTGAGGTTTGAAAATTTATGTGAGGTTTGACATATTTAGCATGGGTTTGACGAAATTAGGATGGGTTTGATGAAACCGAACGAAAATTTATGTGGTTTGAAAATTTACCTGAGGTTTGAGCAATTTAGCATGGGTTTGAAGAAATTAGGATGGGTTTGATGAAATTAGGATGGGTTTGATGAAACCGAACGAAAATTTATGTGGTTTGAAAATTTATGTGAGGTTTGAGCAATTTAGCATGGGTTTGAAGAAATTAGGATGGGTTTGATGAAACCGAACGAAAATTTATGTGAGGTTTGAAAATTTATGTGAGGTTTGACAAAATTAGCATGGGTTTGACGAAATTAGGATGGGTTTGATGAATCCGAACGAAAATTTATGAGGTTTGAAAATTTATCTGAGGTTTGAGCAAATTAGCATGGGTTTGAAGAAATTAGGATGGGTTTGATGAAACCGAACGAAAATTTATGTGGTTTGAAAATTTATGTGAGGTTTGAGCAATTTAGCATGGGTTTGAAGAAATTAGGATGGGTTTGATGAAATTAGGATGGGTTTGATGAATCCGAACGAAAATTTATTAGGTTTGAAAATTTATCTGAGGTTTGAGCAAATTAGCATGGGTTTGAAGAAATTAGGATGGGTTTGATGAAACCGAACGAAAATTTATGTGGTTTGAAAATTTATGTGAGGTTTGAGCAATTTAGCATGGGTTTGAAGAAATTAGGATGGGTTTGATGAAACCGAACGAAAATTTATGTGAGGTTTGAAAATTTATGTGAGGTTTGACATATTTAGCATGGGTTTGACGAAATTAGGATGGGTTTGATGAAACCGAACGAAAATTTATGTGGTTTGAAAATTTACCTGAGGTTTGAGCAATTTAGCATGGGTTTGAAGAAATTAGGATGGGTTTGATGAAATTAGGATGGGTTTGATGAAACCGAACGAAAATTTATGTGGTTTGAAAATTTATGTGAGGTTTGAGCAATTTAGCATGGGTTTGAAGAAATTAGGATGGGTTTGATGAAACCGAACGAAAATTTATGTGAGGTTTGAAAATTTATGTGAGGTTTGACAAAATTAGCATGGGTTTGACGAAATTAGGATGGGTTTGATGAATCCGAACGAAAATTTATGAGGTTTGAAAATTTATCTGAGGTTTGAGCAAATTAGCATGGGTTTGAAGAAATTAGGATGGGTTTGATGAAACCGAACGAAAATTTATGTGGTTTGAAAATTTATGTGAGGTTTGACATATTTAGCATGGGTTTGACGAAATTAGGATGGGTTTGATGAAACCGAACGAAAATTTATGTGGGTTGAAAATTTACCTGAGGTTTGAGCAATTTAGCATGGGTTTGAAGAAATTAGGATGGGTTTGATGAAATTAGGATGGGTTTGATGAATCCGAACGAAAATTTATGAGGTTTGAAAATTTATCTGAGGTTTGAGCAAATTAGCATGGGTTTGAAGAAATTAGGATGGGTTTGATGAAACCGAACGAAAATTTATGTGGTTTGAAAATTTATGTGAGGTTTGAGCAATTTAGCATGGGTTTGAAGAAATTAGGATGGGTTTGATGAAACCGAACGAAAATTTATGTGAGGTTTGAAAATTTATGTGAGGTTTGACATATTTAGCATGGGTTTGACGAAATTAGGATGGGTTTGATGAAACCGAACGAAAATTTATGTGGTTTGAAAATTTACCTGAGGTTTGAGCAATTTAGCATGGGTTTGAAGAAATTAGGATGGGTTTGATGAAATTAGGATGGGTTTGATGAAACCGAACGAAAATTTATGTGGTTTGAAAATTTATGTGAGGTTTGAGCAATTTAGCATGGGTTTGAAGAAATTAGGATGGGTTTGATGAAACCGAACGAAAATTTATGTGAGGTTTGAAAATTTATGTGAGGTTTGACATATTTAGCATGGGTTTGACGAAATTAGGATGGGTTTGATGAAACCGAACGAAAATTTATGTGGTTTGAAAATTTACCTGAGGTTTGAGCAATTTAGCATGGGTTTGAAGAAATTAGGATGGGTTTGATGAAATTAGGATGGGTTTGATGAAACCGAACGAAAATTTATGTGGTTTGAAAATTTATGTGAGGTTTGAGCAATTTAGCATGGGTTTGAAGAAATTAGGATGGGTTTGATGAAACCGAACGAAAATTTATGTGAGGTTTGAAAATTTATGTGAGGTTTGACAAAATTAGCATGGGTTTGACGAAATTAAGATGGGTTTGATGAATCCGAACGAAAATTTATGAGGTTTGAAAATTTATCTGAGGTTTGAGCAAATTAGCATGGGTTTGAAGAAATTAGGATGGGTTTGATGAAACCGAACAAAAATTTATGTGGTTTGAAAATTTATGTGAGGTTTGACATATTTAGCATGGGTTTGACGAAATTAGGATGGGTTTGATGAAACCGAACGAAAATTTATGTGGTTTGAAAATTTACCTGAGGTTTGAGCAATTTAGCATGGGTTTGAAGAAATTAGGATGGGTTTGATGAAATTAGGATGGGTTTGATGAATCCGAACGAAAATTTATGAGGTTTGAAAATTTATCTGAGGTTTGAGCAAATTAGCATGGGTTTGAAGAAATTAGGATGGGTTTGATGAAACCGAACGAAAATTTATGTGGTTTGAAAATTTATGTGAGGTTTGAGCAATTTAGCATGGGTTTGAAGAAATTAGGATGGGTTTGATGAAACCGAACGAAAATTTATGTGAGGTTTGAAAATTTATGTGAGGTTTGACATATTTAGCATGGGTTTGACGAAATTAGGATGGGTTTGATGAAACCGAACGAAAATTTATGTGGTTTGAAAATTTACCTGAGGTTTGAGCAATTTAGCATGGGTTTGAAGAAATTAGGATGGGTTTGATGAAATTAGGATGGGTTTGATGAAACCGAACGAAAATTTATGTGGTTTGAAAATTTATGTGAGGTTTGAGCAATTTAGCATGGGTTTGAAGAAATTAGGATGGGTTTGATGAAACCGAACGAAAATTTATGTGAGGTTTGAAAATTTATGTGAGGTTTGACATATTTAGCATGGGTTTGACGAAGTTAGGATGGGTTTGATGAAACCGAACGAAAATTTATGTGGTTTGAAAATTTACCTGAGGTTTGAGCAATTTAGCATGGGTTTGAAGAAATTAGGATGGGTTTGATGAAATTAGGATGGGTTTGATGAAACCGAACGAAAATTTATGTGGTTTGAAAATTTATGTGAGGTTTGAGCAATTTAGCATGGGTTTGAAGAAATTAGGATGGGTTTGATGAAACCGAACGAAAATTTATGTGAGGTTTGAAAATTTATGTGAGGTTTGACATATTTAGCATGGGTTTGACGAAATTAGGATGGGTTTGATGAAACCGAACGAAAATTTATGTGGTTTGAAAATTTACCTGAGGTTTGAGCAATTTAGCATGGGTTTGAAGAAATTAGGATGGGTTTGATGAAATTAGGATGGGTTTGATGAAACCGAACGAAAATTTATGTGGTTTGAAAATTTATGTGAGGTTTGAGCAATTTAGCATGGGTTTGAAGAAATTAGGATGGGTTTGATGAAACCGAACGAAAATTTATGTGAGGTTTGAAAATTTATGTGAGGTTTGACAAAATTAGCATGGGTTTGACGAAATTAGGATGGGTTTGATGAATCCGAACGAAAATTTATGAGGTTTGAAAATTTATCTGAGGTTTGAGCAAATTAGCATGGGTTTGAAGAAATTAGGATGGGTTTGATGAAACCGAACGAAAATTTATGTGGTTTGAAAATTTATGTGAGGTTTGACATATTTAGCATGGGTTTGACGAAATTAGGATGGGTTTGATGAAACCGAACGAAAATTTATGTGGGTTGAAAATTTACCTGAGGTTTGAGCAATTTAGCATGGGTTTGAAGAAATTAGGATGGGTTTGATGAAATTAGGATGGGTTTGATGAATCCGAACGAAAATTTATGAGGTTTGAAAATTTATCTGAGGTTTGAGCAAATTAGCATGGGTTTGAAGAAATTAGGATGGGTTTGATGAAACCGAACGAAAATTTATGTGGTTTGAAAATTTATGTGAGGTTTGAGCAATTTAGCATGGGTTTGAAGAAATTAGGATGGGTTTGATGAAACCGAACGAAAATTTATGTGAGGTTTGAAAATTTATGTGAGGTTTGACATATTTAGCATGGGTTTGACGAAATTAGGATGGGTTTGATGAAACCGAACGAAAATTTATGTGGTTTGAAAATTTACCTGAGGTTTGAGCAATTTAGCATGGGTTTGAAGAAATTAGGATGGGTTTGATGAAATTAGGATGGGTTTGATGAAACCGAACGAAAATTTATGTGGTTTGAAAATTTATGTGAGGTTTGAGCAATTTAGCATGGGTTTGAAGAAATTAGGATGGGTTTGATGAAACCGAACGAAAATTTATGTGAGGTTTGAAAATTTATGTGAGGTTTGACATATTTAGCATGGGTTTGACGAAATTAGGATGGGTTTGATGAAACCGAACGAAAATTTATGTGGTTTGAAAATTTACCTGAGGTTTGGGCAATTTAGCATGGGTTTGAAGAAATTAGGATGGGTTTGATGAAATTAGGATGGGTTTGATGAAACCGAACGAAAATTTATGTGGTTTGAAAATTTATGTGAGGTTTGAGCAATTTAGCATGGGTTTGAAGAAATTAGGATGGGTTTGATGAAACCGAACGAAAATTTATGTGAGGTTTGAAAATTTATGTGAGGTTTGACAAAATTAGCATGGGTTTGACGAAATTAAGATGGGTTTGATGAATCCGAACGAAAATTTATGAGGTTTGAAAATTTATCTGAGGTTTGAGCAAATTAGCATGGGTTTGAAGAAATTAGGATGGGTTTGATGAAACCGAACAAAAATTTATGTGGTTTGAAAATTTATGTGAGGTTTGACATATTTAGCATGGGTTTGACGAAATTAGGATGGGTTTGATGAAACCGAACGAAAATTTATGTGGTTTGAAAATTTACCTGAGGTTTGAGCAATTTAGCATGGGTTTGAAGAAATTAGGATGGGTTTGATGAAATTAGGATGGGTTTGATGAATCCGAACGAAAATTTATGAGGTTTGAAAATTTATCTGAGGTTTGAGCAAATTAGCATGGGTTTGAAGAAATTAGGATGGGTTTGATGAAACCGAACGAAAATTTATGTGGTTTGAAAATTTATGTGAGGTTTGAGCAATTTAGCATGGGTTTGAAGAAATTAGGATGGGTTTGATGAAACCGAACGAAAATTTATGTGAGGTTTGAAAATTTATGTGAGGTTTGACATATTTAGCATGGGTTTGACGAAATTAGGATGGGTTTGATGAAACCGAACGAAAATTTATGTGGTTTGAAAATTTACCTGAGGTTTGAGCAATTTAGCATGGGTTTGAAGAAATTAGGATGGGTTTGATGAAATTAGGATGGGTTTGATGAAACCGAACGAAAATTTATGTGGTTTGAAAATTTATGTGAGGTTTGAGCAATTTAGCATGGGTTTGAAGAAATTAGGATGGGTTTGATGAAACCGAACGAAAATTTATGTGGTTTGAAAATTTATGTGAGGTTTGAGCAATTTAGCATGGGTTTGAAGAAATTAGGATGGGTTTGATGAAACCGAACGAAAATTTATGTGAGGTTTGAAAATTTATGTGAGGTTTGACAAAATTAGCATGGGTTTGACGAAATTAGGATGGGTTTGATGAATCCGAACGAAAATTTATGAGGTTTGAAAATTTATCTGAGGTTTGAGCAAATTAGCATGGGTTTGAAGAAATTAGGATGGGTTTGATGAAACCGAACGAAAATTTATGTGGTTTGAAAATTTATGTGAGGTTTGACATATTTAGCATGGGTTTGACGAAATTAGGATGGGTTTGATGAAACCGAACGAAAATTTATGTGGGTTGAAAATTTACCTGAGGTTTGAGCAATTTAGCATGGGTTTGAAGAAATTAGGATGGGTTTGATGAAATTAGGATGGGTTTGATGAATCCGAACGAAAATTTATGAGGTTTGAAAATTTATCTGAGGTTTGAGCAAATTAGCATGGGTTTGAAGAAATTAGGATGGGTTTGATGAAACCGAACGAAAATTTATGTGGTTTGAAAATTTATGTGAGGTTTGAGCAATTTAGCATGGGTTTGAAGAAATTAGGATGGGTTTGATGAAACCGAACGAAAATTTATGTGAGGTTTGAAAATTTATGTGAGGTTTGACATATTTAGCATGGGTTTGACGAAATTAGGATGGGTTTGATGAAACCGAACGAAAATTTATGTGGTTTGAAAATTTACCTGAGGTTTGAGCAATTTAGCATGGGTTTGAAGAAATTAGGATGGGTTTGATGAAATTAGGATGGGTTTGATGAAACCGAACGAAAATTTATGTGGTTTGAAAATTTATGTGAGGTTTGAGCAATTTAGCATGGGTTTGAAGAAATTAGGATGGGTTTGATGAAACCGAACGAAAATTTATGTGAGGTTTGAAAATTTATGTGAGGTTTGACATATTTAGCATGGGTTTGACGAAATTAGGATGGGTTTGATGAAACCGAACGAAAATTTATGTGGTTTGAAAATTTACCTGAGGTTTGAGCAATTTAGCATGGGTTTGAAGAAATTAGGATGGGTTTGATGAAATTAGGATGGGTTTGATGAAACCGAACGAAAATTTATGTGGTTTGAAAATTTATGTGAGGTTTGAGCAATTTAGCATGGGTTTGAAGAAATTAGGATGGGTTTGATGAAACCGAACGAAAATTTATGTGAGGTTTGAAAATTTATGTGAGGTTTGACAAAATTAGCATGGGTTTGACGAAATTAAGATGGGTTTGATGAATCCGAACGAAAATTTATGAGGTTTGAAAATTTATCTGAGGTTTGAGCAAATTAGCATGGGTTTGAAGAAATTAGGATGGGTTTGATGAAACCGAACAAAAATTTATGTGGTTTGAAAATTTATGTGAGGTTTGACATATTTAGCATGGGTTTGACGAAATTAGGATGGGTTTGATGAAACCGAACGAAAATTTATGTGGTTTGAAAATTTACCTGAGGTTTGAGCAATTTAGCATGGGTTTGAAGAAATTAGGATGGGTTTGATGAAATTAGGATGGGTTTGATGAATCCGAACGAAAATTTATGAGGTTTGAAAATTTATCTGAGGTTTGAGCAAATTAGCATGGGTTTGAAGAAATTAGGATGGGTTTGATGAAACCGAACGAAAATTTATGTGGTTTGAAAATTTATGTGAGGTTTGAGCAATTTAGCATGGGTTTGAAGAAATTAGGATGGGTTTGATGAAACCGAACGAAAATTTATGTGAGGTTTGAAAATTTATGTGAGGTTTGACATATTTAGCATGGGTTTGACGAAATTAGGATGGGTTTGATGAAACCGAACGAAAATTTATGTGGTTTGAAAATTTACCTGAGGTTTGAGCAATTTAGCATGGGTTTGAAGAAATTAGGATGGGTTTGATGAAATTAGGATGGGTTTGATGAAACCGAACGAAAATTTATGTGGTTTGAAAATTTATGTGAGGTTTGAGCAATTTAGCATGGGTTTGAAGAAATTAGGATGGGTTTGATGAAACCGAACGAAAATTTATGTGAGGTTTGAAAATTTATGTGAGGTTTGACATATTTAGCATGGGTTTGACGAAGTTAGGATGGGTTTGATGAAACCGAACGAAAATTTATGTGGTTTGAAAATTTACCTGAGGTTTGAGCAATTTAGCATGGGTTTGAAGAAATTAGGATGGGTTTGATGAAATTAGGATGGGTTTGATGAAACCGAACGAAAATTTATGTGGTTTGAAAATTTATGTGAGGTTTGAGCAATTTAGCATGGGTTTGAAGAAATTAGGATGGGTTTGATGAAACCGAACGAAAATTTATGTGAGGTTTGAAAATTTATGTGAGGTTTGACATATTTAGCATGGGTTTGACGAAATTAGGATGGGTTTGATGAAACCGAACGAAAATTTATGTGGTTTGAAAATTTACCTGAGGTTTGAGCAATTTAGCATGGGTTTGAAGAAATTAGGATGGGTTTGATGAAATTAGGATGGGTTTGATGAAACCGAACGAAAATTTATGTGGTTTGAAAATTTATGTGAGGTTTGAGCAATTTAGCATGGGTTTGAAGAAATTAGGATGGGTTTGATGAAACCGAACGAAAATTTATGTGAGGTTTGAAAATTTATGTGAGGTTTGACAAAATTAGCATGGGTTTGACGAAATTAGGATGGGTTTGATGAATCCGAACGAAAATTTATGAGGTTTGAAAATTTATCTGAGGTTTGAGCAAATTAGCATGGGTTTGAAGAAATTAGGATGGGTTTGATGAAACCGAACGAAAATTTATGTGGTTTGAAAATTTATGTGAGGTTTGACATATTTAGCATGGGTTTGACGAAATTAGGATGGGTTTGATGAAACCGAACGAAAATTTATGTGGGTTGAAAATTTACCTGAGGTTTGAGCAATTTAGCATGGGTTTGAAGAAATTAGGATGGGTTTGATGAAATTAGGATGGGTTTGATGAATCCGAACGAAAATTTATGAGGTTTGAAAATTTATCTGAGGTTTGAGCAAATTAGCATGGGTTTGAAGAAATTAGGATGGGTTTGATGAAACCGAACGAAAATTTATGTGGTTTGAAAATTTATGTGAGGTTTGAGCAATTTAGCATGGGTTTGAAGAAATTAGGATGGGTTTGATGAAACCGAACGAAAATTTATGTGAGGTTTGAAAATTTATGTGAGGTTTGACATATTTAGCATGGGTTTGACGAAATTAGGATGGGTTTGATGAAACCGAACGAAAATTTATGTGGTTTGAAAATTTACCTGAGGTTTGAGCAATTTAGCATGGGTTTGAAGAAATTAGGATGGGTTTGATGAAATTAGGATGGGTTTGATGAAACCGAACGAAAATTTATGTGGTTTGAAAATTTATGTGAGGTTTGAGCAATTTAGCATGGGTTTGAAGAAATTAGGATGGGTTTGATGAAACCGAACGAAAATTTATGTGAGGTTTGAAAATTTATGTGAGGTTTGACATATTTAGCATGGGTTTGACGAAATTAGGATGGGTTTGATGAAACCGAACGAAAATTTATGTGGTTTGAAAATTTACCTGAGGTTTGGGCAATTTAGCATGGGTTTGAAGAAATTAGGATGGGTTTGATGAAATTAGGATGGGTTTGATGAAACCGAACGAAAATTTATGTGGTTTGAAAATTTATGTGAGGTTTGAGCAATTTAGCATGGGTTTGAAGAAATTAGGATGGGTTTGATGAAACCGAACGAAAATTTATGTGAGGTTTGAAAATTTATGTGAGGTTTGACAAAATTAGCATGGGTTTGACGAAATTAAGATGGGTTTGATGAATCCGAACGAAAATTTATGAGGTTTGAAAATTTATCTGAGGTTTGAGCAAATTAGCATGGGTTTGAAGAAATTAGGATGGGTTTGATGAAACCGAACAAAAATTTATGTGGTTTGAAAATTTATGTGAGGTTTGACATATTTAGCATGGGTTTGACGAAATTAGGATGGGTTTGATGAAACCGAACGAAAATTTATGTGGTTTGAAAATTTACCTGAGGTTTGAGCAATTTAGCATGGGTTTGAAGAAATTAGGATGGGTTTGATGAAATTAGGATGGGTTTGATGAATCCGAACGAAAATTTATGAGGTTTGAAAATTTATCTGAGGTTTGAGCAAATTAGCATGGGTTTGAAGAAATTAGGATGGGTTTGATGAAACCGAACGAAAATTTATGTGGTTTGAAAATTTATGTGAGGTTTGAGCAATTTAGCATGGGTTTGAAGAAATTAGGATGGGTTTGATGAAACCGAACGAAAATTTATGTGAGGTTTGAAAATTTATGTGAGGTTTGACATATTTAGCATGGGTTTGACGAAATTAGGATGGGTTTGATGAAACCGAACGAAAATTTATGTGGTTTGAAAATTTACCTGAGGTTTGAGCAATTTAGCATGGGTTTGAAGAAATTAGGATGGGTTTGATGAAATTAGGATGGGTTTGATGAAACCGAACGAAAATTTATGTGGTTTGAAAATTTATGTGAGGTTTGAGCAATTTAGCATGGGTTTGAAGAAATTAGGATGGGTTTGATGAAACCGAACGAAAATTTATGTGGTTTGAAAATTTATGTGAGGTTTGAGCAATTTAGCATGGGTTTGAAGAAATTAGGATGGGTTTGATGAAACCGAACGAAAATTTATGTGAGGTTTGAAAATTTATGTGAGGTTTGACATATTTAGCATGGGTTTGACGAAATTAGGATGGGTTTGATGAAACCGAACGAAAATTTATGTGGTTTGAAAATTTACCTGAGGTTTGAGCAATTTAGCATGGGTTTGAAGAAATTAGGATGGGTTTGATGAAATTAGGATGGGTTTGATGAAACCGAACGAAAATTTATGTGGTTTGAAAATTTATGTGAGGTTTGAGCAATTTAGCATGGGTTTGAAGAAATTAGGATGGGTTTGATGAAACCGAACGAAAATTTATGTGAGGTTTGAAAATTTATGTGAGGTTTGACATATTTAGCATGGGTTTGACGAAATTAGGATGGGTTTGATGAAACCGAACGAAAATTTATGTGGTTTGAAAATTTATGTGAGGTTTGAGCAATTTAGCATGGGTTTGAAGAAATTAGGATGGGTTTGATGAAACCGAACGAAAATTTATGTGAGGTTTGAAAATTTATGTGAGGTTTGACATATTTAGCATGGGTTTGACGAAATTAGGATGGGTTTGATGAAACCGAACGAAAATTTATGTGGTTTGAAAATTTACCTGAGGTTTGAGCAATTTAGCATGGGTTTGAAGAAATTAGGATGGGTTTGATGAAATTAGGATGGGTTTGATGAAACCGAACGAAAATTTATGTGGTTTGAAAATTTATGTGAGGTTTGAGCAATTTAGCATGGGTTTGAAGAAATTAGGATGGGTTTGATGAAACCGAACGAAAATTTATGTGAGGTTTGAAAATTTATGTGAGGTTTGACAAAATTAGCATGGGTTTGACGAAATTAGGATGGGTTTGATGAATCCGAACGAAAATTTATGAGGTTTGAAAATTTATCTGAGGTTTGAGCAAATTAGCATGGGTTTGAAGAAATTAGGATGGGTTTGATGAAACCGAACGAAAATTTATGTGGTTTGAAAATTTATGTGAGGTTTGAGCAATTTAGCATGGGTTTGAAGAAATTAGGATGGGTTTGATGAAATTAGGATGGGTTTGATGAATCCGAACGAAAATTTATTAGGTTTGAAAATTTATCTGAGGTTTGAGCAAATTAGCATGGGTTTGAAGAAATTAGGATGGGTTTGATGAAACCGAACGAAAATTTATGTGGTTTGAAAATTTATGTGAGGTTTGAGCAATTTAGCATGGGTTTGAAGAAATTAGGATGGGTTTGATGAAACCGAACGAAAATTTATGTGAGGTTTGAAAATTTATGTGAGGTTTGACATATTTAGCATGGGTTTGACGAAATTAGGATGGGTTTGATGAAACCGAACGAAAATTTATGTGGTTTGAAAATTTACCTGAGGTTTGAGCAATTTAGCATGGGTTTGAAGAAATTAGGATGGGTTTGATGAAATTAGGATGGGTTTGATGAAACCGAACGAAAATTTATGTGGTTTGAAAATTTATGTGAGGTTTGAGCAATTTAGCATGGGTTTGAAGAAATTAGGATGGGTTTGATGAAACCGAACGAAAATTTATGTGAGGTTTGAAAATTTATGTGAGGTTTGACAAAATTAGCATGGGTTTGACGAAATTAGGATGGGTTTGATGAATCCGAACGAAAATTTATGAGGTTTGAAAATTTATCTGAGGTTTGAGCAAATTAGCATGGGTTTGAAGAAATTAGGATGGGTTTGATGAAACCGAACGAAAATTTATGTGGTTTGAAAATTTATGTGAGGTTTGACATATTTAGCATGGGTTTGACGAAATTAGGATGGGTTTGATGAAACCGAACGAAAATTTATGTGGGTTGAAAATTTACCTGAGGTTTGAGCAATTTAGCATGGGTTTGAAGAAATTAGGATGGGTTTGATGAAATTAGGATGGGTTTGATGAATCCGAACGAAAATTTATGAGGTTTGAAAATTTATCTGAGGTTTGAGCAAATTAGCATGGGTTTGAAGAAATTAGGATGGGTTTGATGAAACCGAACGAAAATTTATGTGGTTTGAAAATTTATGTGAGGTTTGAGCAATTTAGCATGGGTTTGAAGAAATTAGGATGGGTTTGATGAAACCGAACGAAAATTTATGTGAGGTTTGAAAATTTATGTGAGGTTTGACATATTTAGCATGGGTTTGACGAAATTAGGATGGGTTTGATGAAACCGAACGAAAATTTATGTGGTTTGAAAATTTACCTGAGGTTTGAGCAATTTAGCATGGGTTTGAAGAAATTAGGATGGGTTTGATGAAATTAGGATGGGTTTGATGAAACCGAACGAAAATTTATGTGGTTTGAAAATTTATGTGAGGTTTGAGCAATTTAGCATGGGTTTGAAGAAATTAGGATGGGTTTGATGAAACCGAACGAAAATTTATGTGAGGTTTGAAAATTTATGTGAGGTTTGACATATTTAGCATGGGTTTGACGAAATTAGGATGGGTTTGATGAAACCGAACGAAAATTTATGTGGTTTGAAAATTTACCTGAGGTTTGAGCAATTTAGCATGGGTTTGAAGAAATTAGGATGGGTTTGATGAAATTAGGATGGGTTTGATGAAACCGAACGAAAATTTATGTGGTTTGAAAATTTATGTGAGGTTTGAGCAATTTAGCATGGGTTTGAAGAAATTAGGATGGGTTTGATGAAACCGAACGAAAATTTATGTGAGGTTTGAAAATTTATGTGAGGTTTGACAAAATTAGCATGGGTTTGACGAAATTAAGATGGGTTTGATGAATCCGAACGAAAATTTATGAGGTTTGAAAATTTATCTGAGGTTTGAGCAAATTAGCATGGGTTTGAAGAAATTAGGATGGGTTTGATGAAACCGAACAAAAATTTATGTGGTTTGAAAATTTATGTGAGGTTTGACATATTTAGCATGGGTTTGACGAAATTAGGATGGGTTTGATGAAACCGAACGAAAATTTATGTGGTTTGAAAATTTACCTGAGGTTTGAGCAATTTAGCATGGGTTTGAAGAAATTAGGATGGGTTTGATGAAATTAGGATGGGTTTGATGAATCCGAACGAAAATTTATGAGGTTTGAAAATTTATCTGAGGTTTGAGCAAATTAGCATGGGTTTGAAGAAATTAGGATGGGTTTGATGAAACCGAACGAAAATTTATGTGGTTTGAAAATTTATGTGAGGTTTGAGCAATTTAGCATGGGTTTGAAGAAATTAGGATGGGTTTGATGAAACCGAACGAAAATTTATGTGAGGTTTGAAAATTTATGTGAGGTTTGACATATTTAGCATGGGTTTGACGAAATTAGGATGGGTTTGATGAAACCGAACGAAAATTTATGTGGTTTGAAAATTTACCTGAGGTTTGAGCAATTTAGCATGGGTTTGAAGAAATTAGGATGGGTTTGATGAAATTAGGATGGGTTTGATGAAACCGAACGAAAATTTATGTGGTTTGAAAATTTATGTGAGGTTTGAGCAATTTAGCATGGGTTTGAAGAAATTAGGATGGGTTTGATGAAACCGAACGAAAATTTATGTGAGGTTTGAAAATTTATGTGAGGTTTGACATATTTAGCATGGGTTTGACGAAGTTAGGATGGGTTTGATGAAACCGAACGAAAATTTATGTGGTTTGAAAATTTACCTGAGGTTTGAGCAATTTAGCATGGGTTTGAAGAAATTAGGATGGGTTTGATGAAATTAGGATGGGTTTGATGAAACCGAACGAAAATTTATGTGGTTTGAAAATTTATGTGAGGTTTGAGCAATTTAGCATGGGTTTGAAGAAATTAGGATGGGTTTGATGAAACCGAACGAAAATTTATGTGAGGTTTGAAAATTTATGTGAGGTTTGACAAAATTAGCATGGGTTTGACGAAATTAGGATGGGTTTGATGAATCCGAACGAAAATTTATGAGGTTTGAAAATTTATCTGAGGTTTGAGCAAATTAGCATGGGTTTGAAGAAATTAGGATGGGTTTGATGAAACCGAACGAAAATTTATGTGGTTTGAAAATTTATGTGAGGTTTGACATATTTAGCATGGGTTTGACGAAATTAGGATGGGTTTGATGAAACCGAACGAAAATTTATGTGGTTTGAAAATTTATGTGAGGTTTGACATATTTAGCATGGGTTTGACGAAATTAGGATGGGTTTGATGAAACCGAACGAAAATTTATGTGGTTTGAAAATTTACCTGAGGTTTGAGCAATTTAGCATGGGTTTGAAGAAATTAGGATGGGTTTGATGAAATTAGGATGGGTTTGATGAATCCGAACGAAAATTTATGAGGTTTGAAAATTTATCTGAGGTTTGAGCAAATTAGCATGGGTTTGAAGAAATTAGGATGGGTTTGATGAAACCGAACGAAAATTTATGTGGTTTGAAAATTTATGTGAGGTTTGAGCAATTTAGCATGGGTTTGAAGAAATTAGGATGGGTTTGATGAAACCGAACGAAAATTTATGTGAGGTTTGAAAATTTATGTGAGGTTTGACATATTTAGCATGGGTTTGACGAAATTAGGATGGGTTTGATGAAACCGAACGAAAATTTATGTGGTTTGAAAATTTACCTGAGGTTTGAGCAATTTAGCATGGGTTTGAAGAAATTAGGATGGGTTTGATGAAATTAGGATGGGTTTGATGAAACCGAACGAAAATTTATGTGGTTTGAAAATTTATGTGAGGTTTGAGCAATTTAGCATGGGTTTGAAGAAATTAGGATGGGTTTGATGAAACCGAACGAAAATTTATGTGAGGTTTGAAAATTTATGTGAGGTTTGACATATTTAGCATGGGTTTGACGAAATTAGGATGGGTTTGATGAAACCGAACGAAAATTTATGTGGTTTGAAAATTTACCTGAGGTTTGAGCAATTTAGCATGGGTTTGAAGAAATTAGGATGGGTTTGATGAAATTAGGATGGGTTTGTTGAAACCGAACGAAAATTTATGTGGTTTGAAAATTTATGTGAGGTTTGAGCAATTTAGCATGGGTTTGAAGAAATTAGGATGGGTTTGATGAAACCGAACGAAAATTTATGTGAGGTTTGAAAATTTATGTGAGGTTTGACAAAATTAGCATGGGTTTGACGAAATTAGGATGGGTTTGATGAATCCGAACGAAAATTTATGAGGTTTGAAAATTTATCTGAGATTTGAGCAAATTAGCATGGGTTTGAAGAAATTAGGATGGGTTTGATGAAACCGAACGAAAATTTATGTGAGGTTTGAAAATTTATGTGAGGTTTGACAAAATTAGCATGGGTTTGACGAAATTAGGATGGGTTTGATGAATCCGAACGAAAATTTATGAGGTTTGAAAATTTATCTGAGGTTTGAGCAAATTAGCATGGGTTTGAAGAAATTAGGATGGGTTTGATGAAACCGAACGAAAATTTATGTGGTTTGAAAATTTATGTGAGGTTTGACATATTTAGCATGGGTTTGACGAAATTAGGATGGGTTTGATGAAACCGAACGAAAATTTATGTGAGGTTTGAAAATTTATGTGAGGTTTGACATATTTAGCATGGGTTTGACGAAGTTAGGATGGGTTTGATGAAACCGAACGAAAATTTATGTGGTTTGAAAATTTACCTGAGGTTTGAGCAATTTAGCATGGGTTTGAAGAAATTAGGATGGGTTTGATGAAATTAGGATGGGTTTGATGAAACCGAACGAAAATTTATGTGGTTTGAAAATTTATGTGAGGTTTGAGCAATTTAGCATGGGTTTGAAGAAATTAGGATGGGTTTGATGAAACCGAACGAAAATTTATGTGAGGTTTGAAAATTTATGTGAGGTTTGACAAAATTAGCATGGGTTTGACGAAATTAGGATGGGTTTGATGAATCCGAACGAAAATTTATGAGGTTTGAAAATTTATCTGAGGTTTGAGCAAATTAGCATGGGTTTGAAGAAATTAGGATGGGTTTGATGAAACCGAACGAAAATTTATGTGGTTTGAAAATTTATGTGAGGTTTGACATATTTAGCATGGGTTTGACGAAATTAGGATGGGTTTGATGAAACCGAACGAAAATTTATGTGGTTTGAAAATTTATGTGAGGTTTGACATATTTAGCATGGGTTTGACGAAATTAGGATGGGTTTGATGAAACCGAACGAAAATTTATGTGGTTTGAAAATTTACCTGAGGTTTGAGCAATTTAGCATGGGTTTGAAGAAATTAGGATGGGTTTGATGAAATTAGGATGGGTTTGATGAATCCGAACGAAAATTTATGAGGTTTGAAAATTTATCTGAGGTTTGAGCAAATTAGCATGGGTTTGAAGAAATTAGGATGGGTTTGATGAAACCGAACGAAAATTTATGTGGTTTGAAAATTTATGTGAGGTTTGAGCAATTTAGCATGGGTTTGAAGAAATTAGGATGGGTTTGATGAAACCGAACGAAAATTTATGTGAGGTTTGAAAATTTATGTGAGGTTTGACATATTTAGCATGGGTTTGACGAAATTAGGATGGGTTTGATGAAACCGAACGAAAATTTATGTGGTTTGAAAATTTACCTGAGGTTTGAGCAATTTAGCATGGGTTTGAAGAAATTAGGATGGGTTTGATGAAATTAGGATGGGTTTGATGAAACCGAACGAAAATTTATGTGGTTTGAAAATTTATGTGAGGTTTGAGCAATTTAGCATGGGTTTGAAGAAATTAGGATGGGTTTAATGAAACCGAACGAAAATTTATGTGAGGTTTGAAAATTTATGTGAGGTTTGACATATTTAGCATGGGTTTGACGAAATTAGGATGGGTTTGATGAAACCGAACGAAAATTTATGTGGTTTGAAAATTTACCTGAGGTTTGAGCAATTTAGCATGGGTTTGAAGAAATTAGGATGGGTTTGATGAAATTAGGATGGGTTTGATGAAACCGAACGAAAATTTATGTGGTTTGAAAATTTATGTGAGGTTTGAGCAATTTAGCATGGGTTTGAAGAAATTAGGATGGGTTTGATGAAACCGAACGAAAATTTATGTGAGGTTTGAAAATTTATGTGAGGTTTGACAAAATTAGCATGGGTTTGACGAAATTAGGATGGGTTTGATGAATCCGAACGAAAATTTATGAGGTTTGAAAATTTATCTGAGGTTTGAGCAAATTAGCATGGGTTTGAAGAAATTAGGATGGGTTTGATGAAATTAGGATGGGTTTGATGAAACCGAACGAAAATTTATGTGGTTTGAAAATTTATGTGAGGTTTGAGCAATTTAGCATGGGTTTGAAGAAATTAGGATGGGTTTGATGAAACCGAACGAAAATTTATGTGAGGTTTGAAAATTTATGTGAGGTTTGACAAAATTAGCATGGGTTTGACGAAATTAGGATGGGTTTGATGAATCCGAACGAAAATTTATGAGGTTTGAAAATTTATCTGAGGTTTGAGCAAATTAGCATGGGTTTGAAGAAATTAGGATGGGTTTGATGAAACCGAACGAAAATTTATGTGGTTTGAAAATTTATGTGAGGTTTGACATATTTAGCATGGGTTTGACGAAATTAGGATGGGTTTGATGAAACCGAACGAAAATTTATGTGGTTTGAAAATTTACCTGAGGTTTGAGCAATTTAGCATGGGTTTGAAGAAATTAGGATGGGTTTGATGAAATTAGGATGGGTTTGATGAATCCGAACGAAAATTTATGAGGTTTGAAAATTTATCTGAGGTTTGAGCAAATTAGCATGGGTTTGAAGAAATTAGGATGGGTTTGATGAAACCGAACGAAAATTTATGTGGTTTGAAAATTTATGTGAGGTTTGAGCAATTTAGCATGGGTTTGAAGAAATTAGGATGGGTTTGATGAAACCGAACGAAAATTTATGTGAGGTTTGAAAATTTATGTGAGGTTTGACATATTTAGCATGGGTTTGACGAAATTAGGATGGGTTTGATGAAACCGAACGAAAATTTATGTGGTTTGAAAATTTACCTGAGGTTTGAGCAATTTAGCATGGGTTTGAAGAAATTAGGATGGGTTTGATGAAATTAGGATGGGTTTGATGAAACCGAACGAAAATTTATGTGGTTTGAAAATTTATGTGAGGTTTGAGCAATTTAGCATGGGTTTGAAGAAATTAGGATGGGTTTGATGAAATTAGGATGGGTTTGATGAATCCGAACGAAAATTTATGAGGTTTGAAAATTTATCTGAGGTTTGAGCAAATTAGCATGGGTTTGAAGAAATTAGGATGGGTTTGATGAAACCGAACGAAAATTTATGTGGTTTGAAAATTTATGTGAGGTTTGAGCAATTTAGCATGGGTTTGAAGAAATTAGGATGGGTTTGATGAAACCGAACGAAAATTTATGTGAGGTTTGAAAATTTATGTGAGGTTTGACATATTTAGCATGGGTTTGACGAAATTAGGATGGGTTTGATGAAACCGAACGAAAATTTATGTGGTTTGAAAATTTACCTGAGGTTTGAGCAATTTAGCATGGGTTTGAAGAAATTAGGATGGGTTTGATGAAATTAGGATGGGTTTGATGAAACCGAACGAAAATTTATGTGGTTTGAAAATTTATGTGAGGTTTGAGCAATTTAGCATGGGTTTGAAGAAATTAGGATGGGTTTGATGAAACCGAACGAAAATTTATGTGAGGTTTGACATATTTAGCGTGGGTTTGACGAAATTGGGATGGGTTTGATGAAACCGAACGAAAATTTATGTGGTTTGAAAATTTACCTGAGGTTTGAGCAATTTAGCATGGGTTTGAAGAAATTAGGATGGGTTTGATGAAACCGAACGAAAATTTATGTGAGGTTTGAAAATTTATGTGAGGTTTGACATATTTAGCATGGGTTTGACGAAATTAGGATGGGTTTGATGAAACCGAACGAAAATTTATGTGGTTTGAAAATTTACCTGAGGTTTGAGCAATTTAGCATGGGTTTGAAGAAATTAGGATGGGTTTGATAAAATTAGGATGGGTTTGATGAAACCGAACGAAAATTTATGTGGTTTGAAAATTTATGTGAGGTTTGAGCAATTTAGCATGGGTTTGAAGAAATTAGGATGGGTTTGATGAAACCGAACGAAAATTTATGTGAGGTTTGAAAATTTATGTGAGGTTTGACAAAATTAGCATGGGTTTGACGAAATTAGGATGGGTTTGATGAATCCGAACGAAAATTTATGAGGTTTGAAAATTTATCTGAGGTTTGAGCAAATTAGCATGGGTTTGAAGAAATTAGGATGGGTTTGATGAAACCGAACGAAAATTTATGTGGTTTGAAAATTTATGTGAGGTTTGACATATTTAGCATGGGTTTGACGAAATTAGGATGGGTTTGATGAAACCGAACGAAAATTTATGTGGTTTGAAAATTTACCTGAGGTTTGAGCAATTTAGCATGGGTTTGAAGAAATTAGGATGGGTTTGATGAAATTAGGATGGGTTTGATGAATCCGAACGAAAATTTATGAGGTTTGAAAATTTATCTGAGGTTTGAGCAAATTAGCATGGGTTTGAAGAAATTAGGATGGGTTTGATGAAACCGAACGAAAATTTATGTGGTTTGAAAATTTATGTGAGGTTTGAGCAATTTAGCATGGGTTTGAAGAAATTAGGATGGGTTTGATAAAACCGAACGAAAATTTATGTGAGGTTTGAAAATTTATGTGAGGTTTGACATATTTAGCATGGGTTTGACGAAATTAGGATGGGTTTGATGAAACCGAACGAAAATTTATGTGGTTTGAAAATTTACCTGAGGTTTGAGCAATTTAGCATGGGTTTGAAGAAATTAGGATGGGTTTGATGAAATTAGGATGGGTTTGATGAAACCGAACGAAAATTAATGTGGTTTGAAAATTTCTGTGAGGTTTGAGCAATTTAGCATGGGTTTGAAGAAATTAGGATGGGTTTGATGAAACCGAACGAAAATTTATGTGAGGTTTGAAAATTTATGTGAGGTTTGACATATTTAGCATGGGTTTGACGAAATTAGGATGGGTTTGATGAAACCGAACGAAAATTTATGTGGTTTGAAAATTTACCTGAGGTTTGAGCAATTTAGCATGGGTTTGAAGAAATTAGGATGGGTTTGATGAAATTAGGATGGGTTTGATGAAACCGAACGAAAATTTATGTGGTTTGAAAATTTATGTGAGGTTTGAGCAATTTAGCATGGGTTTGAAGAAATTAGGATGGGTTTGATGAAACCGAACGAAAATTTATGTGAGGTTTGAAAATTTATGTGAGGTTTGACAAAATTAGCATGGGTTTGACGAAATTAGGATGGGTTTGATGAATCCGAACGAAAATTTATGAGGTTTGAAAATTTATCTGAGGTTTGAGCAAATTAGCATGGGTTTGAAGAAATTAGGATGGGTTTGATGAAACCGAACGAAAATTTATGTGGTTTGAAAATTTATGTGAGGTTTGACATATTTAGCATGGGTTTGACGAAATTAGGATGGGTTTGATGAAACCGAACGAAAATTTATGTGGTTTGAAAATTTACCTGAGGTTTGAGCAATTTAGCATGGGTTTGAAGAAATTAGGATGGGTTTGATGAAATTAGGATGGGTTTGATGAATCCGAACGAAAATTTATGAGGTTTGAAAATTTATCTGAGGTTTGAGCAAATTAGCATGGGTTTGAAGAAATTAGGATGGGTTTGATGAAACCGAACGAAAATTTATGTGGTTTGAAAATTTATGTGAGGTTTGAGCAATTTAGCATGGGTTTGAAGAAATTAGGATGGGTTTGATGAAACCGAACGAAAATTTATGTGAGGTTTGAAAATTTATGTGAGGTTTGACATATTTAGCATGGGTTTGACGGAATTAGGATGGGTTTGATGAAACCGAACGAAAATTTATGTGGTTTGAAAATTTACCTGAGGTTTGAGCAATTTAGCATGGGTTTGAAGAAATTAGGATGGGTTTGATGAAATTAGGATGGGTTTGATGAAACCGAACGAAAATTTATGTGGTTTGAAAATTTATGTGAGGTTTGAGCAATTTAGCATGGGTTTGAAGAAATTAGGATGGGTTTGATGAAACCGAACGAAAATTTATGTGAGGTTTGAAAATTTATGTGAGGTTTGACAAAATTAGCATGGGTTTGACGAAATTAGGATGGGTTTGATGAATCCGAACGAAAATTTATGAGGTTTGAAAATTTATCTGAGGTTTGAGCAAATTAGCATGGGTTTGAAGAAATTAGGATGGGTTTGATGAAACCGAACGAAAATTTATGTGGTTTGAAAATTTATGTGAGGTTTGACATATTTAGCATGGGTTTGACGAAATTAGGATGGGTTTGATGAAACCGAACGAAAATTTATGTGGTTTGAAAATTTACCTGAGGTTTGAGCAATTTAGCATGGGTTTGAAGAAATTAGGATGGGTTTGATGAAATTAGGATGGGTTTGATGAATCCGAACGAAAATTTATGAGGTTTGAAAATTTATCTGAGGTTTGAGCAAATTAGCATGGGTTTGAAGAAATTAGGATGGGTTTGATGAAACCGAACGAAAATTTATGTGGTTTGAAAATTTATGTGAGGTTTGACATATTTAGCATGGGTTTGACGAAATTAGGATGGGTTTGATGAAACCGAACGAAAATTTATGTGGTTTGAAAATTTACCTGAGGTTTGAGCAATTTAGCATGGGTTTGAAGAAATTAGGATGGGTTTGATGAAATTAGGATGGGTTTGATGAATCCAAACGAAAATTTATGAGGTTTGAAAATTTATCTGAGGTTTGAGCAAATTAGCATGGGTTTGAAGAAATTAGGATGGGTTTGATGAAACCGAACGAAAATTTATGTGGTTTGAAAATTTATGTGAGGTTTGAGCAATTTAGCATGGGTTTGAAGAAATTAGGATGGGTTTGATGAAACCGAACGAAAATTTATGTGAGGTTTGAAAATTTATGTGAGGTTTGACATATTTAGCATGGGTTTGACGAAATTAGGATGGGTTTGATGAAACCGAACGAAAATTTATGTGGTTTGAAAATTTACCTGAGGTTTGAGCAATTTAGCATGGGTTTGAAGAAATTAGGATGGGTTTGATGAAATTAGGATGGGTTTGATGAAACCGAACGAAAATTTATGTGGTTTGAAAATTTATGTGAGGTTTGAGCAATTTAGCATGGGTTTGAAGAAATTAGGATGGGTTTGATGAAACCGAACGAAAATTTATGTGAGGTTTGAAAATTTATGTGAGGTTTGACATATTTAGCATGGGTTTGACGAAATTAGGATGGGTTTGATGAAACCGAACGAAAATTTATGTGGTTTGAAAATTTACCTGAGGTTTGAGCAATTTAGCATGGGTTTGAAGAAATTAGGATGGGTTTGATGAAATTAGGATGGGTTTGATGAAACCGAACGAAAATTTATGTGGTTTGAAAATTTATGTGAGGTTTGAGCAATTTAGCATGGGTTTGAAGAAATTAGGATGGGTTTGATGAAACCGAACGAAAATTTATGTGAGGTTTGAAAATTTATGTGAGGTTTGACAAAATTAGCATGGGTTTGACGAAATTAGGATGGGTTTGATGAATCCGAACGAAAATTTATGAGGTTTGAAAATTTATCTGAGGTTTGAGCAAATTAGCATGGGTTTGAAGAAATTAGGATGGGTTTGATGAAACCGAACGAAAATTTATGTGGTTTGAAAATTTATGTGAGGTTTGACATATTTAGCATGGGTTTGACGAAATTAGGATGGGTTTGATGAAACCGAACGAAAATTTATGTGGTTTGAAAATTTACCTGAGGTTTGAGCAATTTAGCATGGGTTTGAAGAAATTAGGATGGGTTTGATGAAATTAGGATGGGTTTGATGAATCCGAACGAAAATTTATGAGGTTTGAAAATTTGTCTGAGGTTTGAGCAAATTAGCATGGGTTTGAAGAAATTAGGATGGGTTTGATGAAACCGAACGAAAATTTATGTGGTTTGAAAATTTATGTGAGGTTTGAGCAATTTAGCATGGGTTTGAAGAAATTAGGATGGGTTTGATGAAACCGAACGAAAATTTATGTGAGGTTTGTAAATTTATGTGAGGTTTGACATATTTAGCATGGGTTTGACGAAATTAGGATGGGTTTGATGAAACCGAACGAAAATTTATGTGGTTTGAAAATTTACCTGAGGTTTGAGCAATTTAGCATGGGTTTGAAGAAATTAGGATGGGTTTGATGAAATTAGGATGGGTTTGATGAAACCGAACGAAAATTTATGTGGTTTGAAAATTTATGTGAGGTTTGAGCAATTTAGCATGGGTTTGAAGAAATTAGGATGGGTTTGATGAAACCGAACGAAAATTTATGTGAGGTTTGAAAATTTATGTGAGGTTTGACAAAATTAGCATGGGTTTGACGAAATTAGGATGGGTTTGATGAATCCGAACGAAAACTTATGAGGTTTGAAAATTTATCTGAGGTTTGAGCAAATTAGCATGGGTTTGAAGAAATTAGGATGGGTTTGATGAAACCGAACGAAAATTTATGTGGTTTGAAAATTTATGTGAGGTTTGACATATTTAGCATGGGTTTGACGAAATTAGGATGGGTTTGATGAAACCGAACGAAAATTTATGTGGTTTGAAAATTTACCTGAGGTTTGAGCAATTTAGCATGGGTTTGAAGAAATTAGGATGGGTTTGATGAAATTAGGATGGGTTTGATGAATCCGAACGAAAATTTATGAGGTTTGAAAATTTATCTGAGGTTTGAGCAAATTAGCATGGGTTTGAAGAAATTAGGATGGGTTTGATGAAACCGAACGAAAATTTATGTGGTTTGAAAATTTATGTGAGGTTTGAGCAATTTAGCATGGGTTTGAAGAAATTAGGATGGGTTTGATGAAACCGAACGAAAATTTATGTGAGGTTTGAAAATTTATGTGAGGTTTGACATATTTAGCATGGGTTTGACGAAATTAGGATGGGTTTGATGAAACCGAACGAAAATTTATGTGGTTTGAAAATTTACCTGAGGTTTGAGCAATTTAGCATGGGTTTGAAGAAATTAGGATGGGTTTGATGAAATTAGGATGGGTTTGATGAAACCGAACGAAAATTTATGTGGTTTGAAAATTTATGTGAGGTTTGAGCAATTTAGCATGGGTTTGAAGAAATTAGGATGGGTTTGATGAAATTAGGATGGGTTTGATGAATCCGAACGAAAATTTATGAGGTTTGAAAATTTATCTGAGGTTTGAGCAAATTAGCATGGGTTTGAAGAAATTAGGATGGGTTTGATGAAACCGAACGAAAATTTATGTGGTTTGAAAATTTATGTGAGGTTTGAGCAATTTAGCATGGGTTTGAAGAAATTAGGATGGGTTTGATGAAACCGAACGAAAATTTATGTGAGGTTTGAAAATTTATGTGAGGTTTGACATATTTAGCATGGGTTTGACGAAATTAGGATGGGTTTGATGAAACCGAACGAAAATTTATGTGGTTTGAAAATTTACCTGAGGTTTGAGCAATTTAGCATGGGTTTGAAGAAATTAGGATGGGTTTGATGAAATTAGGATGGGTTTGATGAAACCGAACGAAAATTTATGTGGTTTGAAAATTTATGTGAGGTTTGAGCAATTTAGCATGGGTTTGAAGAAATTAGGATGGGTTTGATGAAACCGAACGAAAATTTATGTGAGGTTTGAAAATTTATGTGAGGTTTGACAAAATTAGCATGGGTTTGACGAAATTAGGATGGGTTTGATGAATCCGAACGAAAACTTATGAGGTTTGAAAATTTATCTGAGGTTTGAGCAAATTAGCATGGGTTTGAAGAAATTAGGATGGGTTTGATGAAACCGAACGAAAATTTATGTGGTTTGAAAATTTATGTGAGGTTTGACATATTTAGCATGGGTTTGACGAAATTAGGATGGGTTTGATGAAACCGAACGAAAATTTATGTGGTTTGAAAATTTATGTGAGGTTTGAGCAATTTAGCATGGGTTTGAAGAAATTAGGATGGGTTTGATGAAACCGAACGAAAATTTATGTGAGGTTTGAAAATTTATGTGAGGTTTGACATATTTAGCATGGGTTTGACGAAATTAGGATGGGTTTGATGAAACCGAACGAAAATTTATGTGGTTTGAAAATTTACCTGAGGTTTGAGCAATTTAGCATGGGTTTGAAGAAATTAGGATGGGTTTGATGAAATTAGGATGGGTTTGATGAAACCGAACGAAAATTTATGTGGTTTGAAAATTTATGTGAGGTTTGAGCAATTTAGCATGGGTTTGAAGAAATTAGGATGGGTTTGATGAAACCGAACGAAAATTTATGTGAGGTTTGAAAATTTATGTGAGGTTTGACATATTTAGCATGGGTTTGACGAAATTAGGATGGGTTTGATGAAACCGAACGAAAATTTATGTGGTTTGAAAATTTATGTGAGGTTTGAGCAATTTAGCATGGGTTTGAAGAAATTAGGATGGGTTTGATGAAACCGAACGAAAATTTATGTGAGGTTTGAAAATTTATGTGAGGTTTGACATATTTAGCATGGGTTTGACGAAATTAGGATGGGTTTGATGAAACCGAACGAAAATTTATGTGGTTTGAAAATTTACCTGAGGTTTGAGCAATTTAGCATGGGTTTGAAGAAATTAGGATGGGTTTGATGAAACCGAACGAAAATTTATGTGGTTTGAAAATTTATGTGAGGTTTGAGCAATTTAGCATGGGTTTGAAGAAATTAGGATGGGTTTGATAAAACCGAACGAAAATTTATGTGAGGTTTGAAAATTTATGTGAGGTTTGACATATTTAGCATGGGTTTGACGAAATTAGGATGGGTTTGATGAAACCGAACGAAAATTTATGTGGTTTGAAAATTTACCTGAGGTTTGAGCAATTTAGCATGGGTTTGAAGAAATTAGGATGGGTTTGATGAAATTAGGATGGGTTTGATGAAACCGAACGAAAATTAATGTGGTTTGAAAATTTCTGTGAGGTTTGAGCAATTTAGCATGGGTTTGAAGAAATTAGGATGGGTTTGATGAAACCGAACGAAAATTTATGTGAGGTTTGAAAATTTATGTGAGGTTTGACATATTTAGCATGGGTTTGACGAAATTAGGATGGGTTTGATGAAACCGAACGAAAATTTATGTGGTTTGAAAATTTACCTGAGGTTTGAGCAATTTAGCATGGGTTTGAAGAAATTAGGATGGGTTTGATGAAATTAGGATGGGTTTGATGAAACCGAACGAAAATTTATGTGGTTTGAAAATTTATGTGAGGTTTGAGCAATTTAGCATGGGTTTGAAGAAATTAGGATGGGTTTGATGAAACCGAACGAAAATTTATGTGAGGTTTGAAAATTTATGTGAGGTTTGACAAAATTAGCATGGGTTTGACGAAATTAGGATGGGTTTGATGAATCCGAACGAAAATTTATGAGGTTTGAAAATTTATCTGAGGTTTGAGCAAATTAGCATGGGTTTGAAGAAATTAGGATGGGTTTGATGAAACCGAACGAAAATTTATGTGGTTTGAAAATTTATGTGAGGTTTGACATATTTAGCATGGGTTTGACGAAATTAGGATGGGTTTGATGAAACCGAACGAAAATTTATGTGGTTTGAAAATTTACCTGAGGTTTGAGCAATTTAGCATGGGTTTGAAGAAATTAGGATGGGTTTGATGAAATTAGGATGGGTTTGATGAATCCGAACGAAAATTTATGAGGTTTGAAAATTTATCTGAGGTTTGAGCAAATTAGCATGGGTTTGAAGAAATTAGGATGGGTTTGATGAAACCGAACGAAAATTTATGTGGTTTGAAAATTTATGTGAGGTTTGAGCAATTTAGCATGGGTTTGAAGAAATTAGGATGGGTTTGATGAAACCGAACGAAAATTTATGTGAGGTTTGAAAATTTATGTGAGGTTTGACATATTTAGCATGGGTTTGACGGAATTAGGATGGGTTTGATGAAACCGAACGAAAATTTATGTGGTTTGAAAATTTACCTGAGGTTTGAGCAATTTAGCATGGGTTTGAAGAAATTAGGATGGGTTTGATGAAATTAGGATGGGTTTGATGAAACCGAACGAAAATTTATGTGGTTTGAAAATTTATGTGAGGTTTGAGCAATTTAGCATGGGTTTGAAGAAATTAGGATGGGTTTGATGAAACCGAACGAAAATTTATGTGAGGTTTGAAAATTTATGTGAGGTTTGACAAAATTAGCATGGGTTTGACGAAATTAGGATGGGTTTGATGAATCCGAACGAAAATTTATGAGGTTTGAAAATTTATCTGAGGTTTGAGCAAATTAGCATGGGTTTGAAGAAATTAGGATGGGTTTGATGAAACCGAACGAAAATTTATGTGGTTTGAAAATTTATGTGAGGTTTGACATATTTAGCATGGGTTTGACGAAATTAGGATGGGTTTGATGAAACCGAACGAAAATTTATGTGGTTTGAAAATTTACCTGAGGTTTGAGCAATTTAGCATGGGTTTGAAGAAATTAGGATGGGTTTGATGAAATTAGGATGGGTTTGATGAATCCGAACGAAAATTTATGAGGTTTGAAAATTTATCTGAGGTTTGAGCAAATTAGCATGGGTTTGAAGAAATTAGGATGGGTTTGATGAAACCGAACGAAAATTTATGTGGTTTGAAAATTTATGTGAGGTTTGACATATTTAGCATGGGTTTGACGAAATTAGGATGGGTTTGATGAAACCGAACGAAAATTTATGTGGTTTGAAAATTTACCTGAGGTTTGAGCAATTTAGCATGGGTTTGAAGAAATTAGGATGGGTTTGATGAAATTAGGATGGGTTTGATGAATCCAAACGAAAATTTATGAGGTTTGAAAATTTATCTGAGGTTTGAGCAAATTAGCATGGGTTTGAAGAAATTAGGATGGGTTTGATGAAACCGAACGAAAATTTATGTGGTTTGAAAATTTATGTGAGGTTTGAGCAATTTAGCATGGGTTTGAAGAAATTAGGATGGGTTTGATGAAACCGAACGAAAATTTATGTGAGGTTTGAAAATTTATGTGAGGTTTGACATATTTAGCATGGGTTTGACGAAATTAGGATGGGTTTGATGAAACCGAACGAAAATTTATGTGGTTTGAAAATTTACCTGAGGTTTGAGCAATTTAGCATGGGTTTGAAGAAATTAGGATGGGTTTGATGAAATTAGGATGGGTTTGATGAAACCGAACGAAAATTTATGTGGTTTGAAAATTTATGTGAGGTTTGAGCAATTTAGCATGGGTTTGAAGAAATTAGGATGGGTTTGATGAAACCGAACGAAAATTTATGTGAGGTTTGAAAATTTATGTGAGGTTTGACATATTTAGCATGGGTTTGACGAAATTAGGATGGGTTTGATGAAACCGAACGAAAATTTATGTGGTTTGAAAATTTACCTGAGGTTTGAGCAATTTAGCATGGGTTTGAAGAAATTAGGATGGGTTTGATGAAATTAGGATGGGTTTGATGAAACCGAACGAAAATTTATGTGGTTTGAAAATTTATGTGAGGTTTGAGCAATTTAGCATGGGTTTGAAGAAATTAGGATGGGTTTGATGAAACCGAACGAAAATTTATGTGAGGTTTGAAAATTTATGTGAGGTTTGACAAAATTAGCATGGGTTTGACGAAATTAGGATGGGTTTGATGAATCCGAACGAAAATTTATGAGGTTTGAAAATTTATCTGAGGTTTGAGCAAATTAGCATGGGTTTGAAGAAATTAGGATGGGTTTGATGAAACCGAACGAAAATTTATGTGGTTTGAAAATTTATGTGAGGTTTGACATATTTAGCATGGGTTTGACGAAATTAGGATGGGTTTGATGAAACCGAACGAAAATTTATGTGGTTTGAAAATTTACCTGAGGTTTGAGCAATTTAGCATGGGTTTGAAGAAATTAGGATGGGTTTGATGAAATTAGGATGGGTTTGATGAATCCGAACGAAAATTTATGAGGTTTGAAAATTTGTCTGAGGTTTGAGCAAATTAGCATGGGTTTGAAGAAATTAGGATGGGTTTGATGAAACCGAACGAAAATTTATGTGGTTTGAAAATTTATGTGAGGTTTGAGCAATTTAGCATGGGTTTGAAGAAATTAGGATGGGTTTGATGAAACCGAACGAAAATTTATGTGAGGTTTGTAAATTTATGTGAGGTTTGACATATTTAGCATGGGTTTGACGAAATTAGGATGGGTTTGATGAAACCGAACGAAAATTTATGTGGTTTGAAAATTTACCTGAGGTTTGAGCAATTTAGCATGGGTTTGAAGAAATTAGGATGGGTTTGATGAAATTAGGATGGGTTTGATGAAACCGAACGAAAATTTATGTGGTTTGAAAATTTATGTGAGGTTTGAGCAATTTAGCATGGGTTTGAAGAAATTAGGATGGGTTTGATGAAACCGAACGAAAATTTATGTGAGGTTTGAAAATTTATGTGAGGTTTGACAAAATTAGCATGGGTTTGACGAAATTAGGATGGGTTTGATGAATCCGAACGAAAACTTATGAGGTTTGAAAATTTATCTGAGGTTTGAGCAAATTAGCATGGGTTTGAAGAAATTAGGATGGGTTTGATGAAACCGAACGAAAATTTATGTGGTTTGAAAATTTATGTGAGGTTTGACATATTTAGCATGGGTTTGACGAAATTAGGATGGGTTTGATGAAACCGAACGAAAATTTATGTGGTTTGAAAATTTACCTGAGGTTTGAGCAATTTAGCATGGGTTTGAAGAAATTAGGATGGGTTTGATGAAATTAGGATGGGTTTGATGAATCCGAACGAAAATTTATGAGGTTTGAAAATTTATCTGAGGTTTGAGCAAATTAGCATGGGTTTGAAGAAATTAGGATGGGTTTGATGAAACCGAACGAAAATTTATGTGGTTTGAAAATTTATGTGAGGTTTGAGCAATTTAGCATGGGTTTGAAGAAATTAGGATGGGTTTGATGAAACCGAACGAAAATTTATGTGAGGTTTGAAAATTTATGTGAGGTTTGACATATTTAGCATGGGTTTGACGAAATTAGGATGGGTTTGATGAAACCGAACGAAAATTTATGTGGTTTGAAAATTTACCTGAGGTTTGAGCAATTTAGCATGGGTTTGAAGAAATTAGGATGGGTTTGATGAAATTAGGATGGGTTTGATGAAACCGAACGAAAATTTATGTGGTTTGAAAATTTATGTGAGGTTTGAGCAATTTAGCATGGGTTTGAAGAAATTAGGATGGGTTTGATGAAATTAGGATGGGTTTGATGAATCCGAACGAAAATTTATGAGGTTTGAAAATTTATCTGAGGTTTGAGCAAATTAGCATGGGTTTGAAGAAATTAGGATGGGTTTGATGAAACCGAACGAAAATTTATGTGGTTTGAAAATTTATGTGAGGTTTGAGCAATTTAGCATGGGTTTGAAGAAATTAGGATGGGTTTGATGAAACCGAACGAAAATTTATGTGAGGTTTGAAAATTTATGTGAGGTTTGACATATTTAGCATGGGTTTGACGAAATTAGGATGGGTTTGATGAAACCGAACGAAAATTTATGTGGTTTGAAAATTTACCTGAGGTTTGAGCAATTTAGCATGGGTTTGAAGAAATTAGGATGGGTTTGATGAAATTAGGATGGGTTTGATGAAACCGAACGAAAATTTATGTGGTTTGAAAATTTATGTGAGGTTTGAGCAATTTAGCATGGGTTTGAAGAAATTAGGATGGGTTTGATGAAACCGAACGAAAATTTATGTGAGGTTTGAAAATTTATGTGAGGTTTGACAAAATTAGCATGGGTTTGACGAAATTAGGATGGGTTTGATGAATCCGAACGAAAACTTATGAGGTTTGAAAATTTATCTGAGGTTTGAGCAAATTAGCATGGGTTTGAAGAAATTAGGATGGGTTTGATGAAACCGAACGAAAATTTATGTGGTTTGAAAATTTATGTGAGGTTTGACATATTTAGCATGGGTTTGACGAAATTAGGATGGGTTTGATGAAACCGAACGAAAATTTATGTGGTTTGAAAATTTATGTGAGGTTTGAGCAATTTAGCATGGGTTTGAAGAAATTAGGATGGGTTTGATGAAACCGAACGAAAATTTATGTGAGGTTTGAAAATTTATGTGAGGTTTGACATATTTAGCATGGGTTTGACGAAATTAGGATGGGTTTGATGAAACCGAACGAAAATTTATGTGGTTTGAAAATTTACCTGAGGTTTGAGCAATTTAGCATGGGTTTGAAGAAATTAGGATGGGTTTGATGAAATTAGGATGGGTTTGATGAAACCGAACGAAAATTTATGTGGTTTGAAAATTTATGTGAGGTTTGAGCAATTTAGCATGGGTTTGAAGAAATTAGGATGGGTTTGATGAAACCGAACGAAAATTTATGTGAGGTTTGAAAATTTATGTGAGGTTTGACATATTTAGCATGGGTTTGACGAAATTAGGATGGGTTTGATGAAACCGAACGAAAATTTATGTGGTTTGAAAATTTATGTGAGGTTTGAGCAATTTAGCATGGGTTTGAAGAAATTAGGATGGGTTTGATGAAACCGAACGAAAATTTATGTGAGGTTTGAAAATTTATGTGAGGTTTGACATATTTAGCATGGGTTTGACGAAATTAGGATGGGTTTGATGAAACCGAACGAAAATTTATGTGGTTTGAAAATTTACCTGAGGTTTGAGCAATTTAGCATGGGTTTGAAGAAATTAGGATGGGTTTGATGAAATTAGGATGGGTTTGATGAAACCGAACGAAAATTTATGTGGTTTGAAAATTTATGTGAGGTTTGAGCAATTTAGCATGGGTTTGAAGAAATTAGGATGGGTTTGATGAAACCGAACGAAAATTTATGTGAGGTTTGAAAATTTATGTGAGGTTTGACAAAATTAGCATGGGTTTGACGAAATTAGGATGGGTTTGATGAATCCGAACGAAAATTTATGAGGTTTGAAAATTTATCTGAGGTTTGAGCAAATTAGCATGGGTTTGAAGAAATTAGGATGGGTTTGATGAAACCGAACGAAAATTTATGTGGTTTGAAAATTTATGTGAGGTTTGAGCAATTTAGCATGGGTTTGAAGAAATTAGGATGGGTTTGATGAAATTAGGATGGGTTTGATGAATCCGAACGAAAATTTATTAGGTTTGAAAATTTATCTGAGGTTTGAGCAAATTAGCATGGGTTTGAAGAAATTAGGATGGGTTTGATGAAACCGAACGAAAATTTATGTGGTTTGAAAATTTATGTGAGGTTTGAGCAATTTAGCATGGGTTTGAAGAAATTAGGATGGGTTTGATGAAACCGAACGAAAATTTATGTGAGGTTTGAAAATTTATGTGAGGTTTGACATATTTAGCATGGGTTTGACGAAATTAGGATGGGTTTGATGAAACCGAACGAAAATTTATGTGGTTTGAAAATTTACCTGAGGTTTGAGCAATTTAGCATGGGTTTGAAGAAATTAGGATGGGTTTGATGAAATTAGGATGGGTTTGATGAAACCGAACGAAAATTTATGTGGTTTGAAAATTTATGTGAGGTTTGAGCAATTTAGCATGGGTTTGAAGAAATTAGGATGGGTTTGATGAAACCGAACGAAAATTTATGTGAGGTTTGAAAATTTATGTGAGGTTTGACAAAATTAGCATGGGTTTGACGAAATTAGGATGGGTTTGATGAATCCGAACGAAAATTTATGAGGTTTGAAAATTTATCTGAGGTTTGAGCAAATTAGCATGGGTTTGAAGAAATTAGGATGGGTTTGATGAAACCGAACGAAAATTTATGTGGTTTGAAAATTTATGTGAGGTTTGACATATTTAGCATGGGTTTGACGAAATTAGGATGGGTTTGATGAAACCGAACGAAAATTTATGTGGGTTGAAAATTTACCTGAGGTTTGAGCAATTTAGCATGGGTTTGAAGAAATTAGGATGGGTTTGATGAAATTAGGATGGGTTTGATGAATCCGAACGAAAATTTATGAGGTTTGAAAATTTATCTGAGGTTTGAGCAAATTAGCATGGGTTTGAAGAAATTAGGATGGGTTTGATGAAACCGAACGAAAATTTATGTGGTTTGAAAATTTATGTGAGGTTTGAGCAATTTAGCATGGGTTTGAAGAAATTAGGATGGGTTTGATGAAACCGAACGAAAATTTATGTGAGGTTTGAAAATTTATGTGAGGTTTGACATATTTAGCATGGGTTTGACGAAATTAGGATGGGTTTGATGAAACCGAACGAAAATTTATGTGGTTTGAAAATTTACCTGAGGTTTGAGCAATTTAGCATGGGTTTGAAGAAATTAGGATGGGTTTGATGAAATTAGGATGGGTTTGATGAAACCGAACGAAAATTTATGTGGTTTGAAAATTTATGTGAGGTTTGAGCAATTTAGCATGGGTTTGAAGAAATTAGGATGGGTTTGATGAAACCGAACGAAAATTTATGTGAGGTTTGAAAATTTATGTGAGGTTTGACATATTTAGCATGGGTTTGACGAAATTAGGATGGGTTTGATGAAACCGAACGAAAATTTATGTGGTTTGAAAATTTACCTGAGGTTTGAGCAATTTAGCATGGGTTTGAAGAAATTAGGATGGGTTTGATGAAATTAGGATGGGTTTGATGAAACCGAACGAAAATTTATGTGGTTTGAAAATTTATGTGAGGTTTGAGCAATTTAGCATGGGTTTGAAGAAATTAGGATGGGTTTGATGAAACCGAACGAAAATTTATGTGAGGTTTGAAAATTTATGTGAGGTTTGACAAAATTAGCATGGGTTTGACGAAATTAAGATGGGTTTGATGAATCCGAACGAAAATTTATGAGGTTTGAAAATTTATCTGAGGTTTGAGCAAATTAGCATGGGTTTGAAGAAATTAGGATGGGTTTGATGAAACCGAACAAAAATTTATGTGGTTTGAAAATTTATGTGAGGTTTGACATATTTAGCATGGGTTTGACGAAATTAGGATGGGTTTGATGAAACCGAACGAAAATTTATGTGGTTTGAAAATTTACCTGAGGTTTGAGCAATTTAGCATGGGTTTGAAGAAATTAGGATGGGTTTGATGAAATTAGGATGGGTTTGATGAATCCGAACGAAAATTTATGAGGTTTGAAAATTTATCTGAGGTTTGAGCAAATTAGCATGGGTTTGAAGAAATTAGGATGGGTTTGATGAAACCGAACGAAAATTTATGTGGTTTGAAAATTTATGTGAGGTTTGAGCAATTTAGCATGGGTTTGAAGAAATTAGGATGGGTTTGATGAAACCGAACGAAAATTTATGTGAGGTTTGAAAATTTATGTGAGGTTTGACATATTTAGCATGGGTTTGACGAAATTAGGATGGGTTTGATGAAACCGAACGAAAATTTATGTGGTTTGAAAATTTACCTGAGGTTTGAGCAATTTAGCATGGGTTTGAAGAAATTAGGATGGGTTTGATGAAATTAGGATGGGTTTGATGAAACCGAACGAAAATTTATGTGGTTTGAAAATTTATGTGAGGTTTGAGCAATTTAGCATGGGTTTGAAGAAATTAGGATGGGTTTGATGAAACCGAACGAAAATTTATGTGAGGTTTGAAAATTTATGTGAGGTTTGACATATTTAGCATGGGTTTGACGAAGTTAGGATGGGTTTGATGAAACCGAACGAAAATTTATGTGGTTTGAAAATTTACCTGAGGTTTGAGCAATTTAGCATGGGTTTGAAGAAATTAGGATGGGTTTGATGAAATTAGGATGGGTTTGATGAAACCGAACGAAAATTTATGTGGTTTGAAAATTTATGTGAGGTTTGAGCAATTTAGCATGGGTTTGAAGAAATTAGGATGGGTTTGATGAAACCGAACGAAAATTTATGTGAGGTTTGAAAATTTATGTGAGGTTTGACAAAATTAGCATGGGTTTGACGAAATTAGGATGGGTTTGATGAATCCGAACGAAAATTTATGAGGTTTGAAAATTTATCTGAGGTTTGAGCAAATTAGCATGGGTTTGAAGAAATTAGGATGGGTTTGATGAAACCGAACGAAAATTTATGTGGTTTGAAAATTTATGTGAGGTTTGACATATTTAGCATGGGTTTGACGAAATTAGGATGGGTTTGATGAAACCGAACGAAAATTTATGTGGTTTGAAAATTTATGTGAGGTTTGACATATTTAGCATGGGTTTGACGAAATTAGGATGGGTTTGATGAAACCGAACGAAAATTTATGTGGTTTGAAAATTTACCTGAGGTTTGAGCAATTTAGCATGGGTTTGAAGAAATTAGGATGGGTTTGATGAAATTAGGATGGGTTTGATGAATCCGAACGAAAATTTATGAGGTTTGAAAATTTATCTGAGGTTTGAGCAAATTAGCATGGGTTTGAAGAAATTAGGATGGGTTTGATGAAACCGAACGAAAATTTATGTGGTTTGAAAATTTATGTGAGGTTTGAGCAATTTAGCATGGGTTTGAAGAAATTAGGATGGGTTTGATGAAACCGAACGAAAATTTATGTGAGGTTTGAAAATTTATGTGAGGTTTGACATATTTAGCATGGGTTTGACGAAATTAGGATGGGTTTGATGAAACCGAACGAAAATTTATGTGGTTTGAAAATTTACCTGAGGTTTGAGCAATTTAGCATGGGTTTGAAGAAATTAGGATGGGTTTGATGAAATTAGGATGGGTTTGATGAAACCGAACGAAAATTTATGTGGTTTGAAAATTTATGTGAGGTTTGAGCAATTTAGCATGGGTTTGAAGAAATTAGGATGGGTTTGATGAAACCGAACGAAAATTTATGTGAGGTTTGAAAATTTATGTGAGGTTTGACATATTTAGCATGGGTTTGACGAAATTAGGATGGGTTTGATGAAACCGAACGAAAATTTATGTGGTTTGAAAATTTACCTGAGGTTTGAGCAATTTAGCATGGGTTTGAAGAAATTAGGATGGGTTTGATGAAATTAGGATGGGTTTGTTGAAACCGAACGAAAATTTATGTGGTTTGAAAATTTATGTGAGGTTTGAGCAATTTAGCATGGGTTTGAAGAAATTAGGATGGGTTTGATGAAACCGAACGAAAATTTATGTGAGGTTTGAAAATTTATGTGAGGTTTGACAAAATTAGCATGGGTTTGACGAAATTAGGATGGGTTTGATGAATCCGAACGAAAATTTATGAGGTTTGAAAATTTATCTGAGATTTGAGCAAATTAGCATGGGTTTGAAGAAATTAGGATGGGTTTGATGAAACCGAACGAAAATTTATGTGAGGTTTGAAAATTTATGTGAGGTTTGACAAAATTAGCATGGGTTTGACGAAATTAGGATGGGTTTGATGAATCCGAACGAAAATTTATGAGGTTTGAAAATTTATCTGAGGTTTGAGCAAATTAGCATGGGTTTGAAGAAATTAGGATGGGTTTGATGAAACCGAACGAAAATTTATGTGGTTTGAAAATTTATGTGAGGTTTGACATATTTAGCATGGGTTTGACGAAATTAGGATGGGTTTGATGAAACCGAACGAAAATTTATGTGAGGTTTGAAAATTTATGTGAGGTTTGACATATTTAGCATGGGTTTGACGAAGTTAGGATGGGTTTGATGAAACCGAACGAAAATTTATGTGGTTTGAAAATTTACCTGAGGTTTGAGCAATTTAGCATGGGTTTGAAGAAATTAGGATGGGTTTGATGAAATTAGGATGGGTTTGATGAAACCGAACGAAAATTTATGTGGTTTGAAAATTTATGTGAGGTTTGAGCAATTTAGCATGGGTTTGAAGAAATTAGGATGGGTTTGATGAAACCGAACGAAAATTTATGTGAGGTTTGAAAATTTATGTGAGGTTTGACAAAATTAGCATGGGTTTGACGAAATTAGGATGGGTTTGATGAATCCGAACGAAAATTTATGAGGTTTGAAAATTTATCTGAGGTTTGAGCAAATTAGCATGGGTTTGAAGAAATTAGGATGGGTTTGATGAAACCGAACGAAAATTTATGTGGTTTGAAAATTTATGTGAGGTTTGACATATTTAGCATGGGTTTGACGAAATTAGGATGGGTTTGATGAAACCGAACGAAAATTTATGTGGTTTGAAAATTTATGTGAGGTTTGACATATTTAGCATGGGTTTGACGAAATTAGGATGGGTTTGATGAAACCGAACGAAAATTTATGTGGTTTGAAAATTTACCTGAGGTTTGAGCAATTTAGCATGGGTTTGAAGAAATTAGGATGGGTTTGATGAAATTAGGATGGGTTTGATGAATCCGAACGAAAATTTATGAGGTTTGAAAATTTATCTGAGGTTTGAGCAAATTAGCATGGGTTTGAAGAAATTAGGATGGGTTTGATGAAACCGAACGAAAATTTATGTGGTTTGAAAATTTATGTGAGGTTTGAGCAATTTAGCATGGGTTTGAAGAAATTAGGATGGGTTTGATGAAACCGAACGAAAATTTATGTGAGGTTTGAAAATTTATGTGAGGTTTGACATATTTAGCATGGGTTTGACGAAATTAGGATGGGTTTGATGAAACCGAACGAAAATTTATGTGGTTTGAAAATTTACCTGAGGTTTGAGCAATTTAGCATGGGTTTGAAGAAATTAGGATGGGTTTGATGAAATTAGGATGGGTTTGATGAAACCGAACGAAAATTTATGTGGTTTGAAAATTTATGTGAGGTTTGAGCAATTTAGCATGGGTTTGAAGAAATTAGGATGGGTTTAATGAAACCGAACGAAAATTTATGTGAGGTTTGAAAATTTATGTGAGGTTTGACATATTTAGCATGGGTTTGACGAAATTAGGATGGGTTTGATGAAACCGAACGAAAATTTATGTGGTTTGAAAATTTACCTGAGGTTTGAGCAATTTAGCATGGGTTTGAAGAAATTAGGATGGGTTTGATGAAATTAGGATGGGTTTGATGAAACCGAACGAAAATTTATGTGGTTTGAAAATTTATGTGAGGTTTGAGCAATTTAGCATGGGTTTGAAGAAATTAGGATGGGTTTGATGAAACCGAACGAAAATTTATGTGAGGTTTGAAAATTTATGTGAGGTTTGACAAAATTAGCATGGGTTTGACGAAATTAGGATGGGTTTGATGAATCCGAACGAAAATTTATGAGGTTTGAAAATTTATCTGAGGTTTGAGCAAATTAGCATGGGTTTGAAGAAATTAGGATGGGTTTGATGAAATTAGGATGGGTTTGATGAAACCGAACGAAAATTTATGTGGTTTGAAAATTTATGTGAGGTTTGAGCAATTTAGCATGGGTTTGAAGAAATTAGGATGGGTTTGATGAAACCGAACGAAAATTTATGTGAGGTTTGAAAATTTATGTGAGGTTTGACAAAATTAGCATGGGTTTGACGAAATTAGGATGGGTTTGATGAATCCGAACGAAAATTTATGAGGTTTGAAAATTTATCTGAGGTTTGAGCAAATTAGCATGGGTTTGAAGAAATTAGGATGGGTTTGATGAAACCGAACGAAAATTTATGTGGTTTGAAAATTTATGTGAGGTTTGACATATTTAGCATGGGTTTGACGAAATTAGGATGGGTTTGATGAAACCGAACGAAAATTTATGTGGTTTGAAAATTTACCTGAGGTTTGAGCAATTTAGCATGGGTTTGAAGAAATTAGGATGGGTTTGATGAAATTAGGATGGGTTTGATGAATCCGAACGAAAATTTATGAGGTTTGAAAATTTATCTGAGGTTTGAGCAAATTAGCATGGGTTTGAAGAAATTAGGATGGGTTTGATGAAACCGAACGAAAATTTATGTGGTTTGAAAATTTATGTGAGGTTTGAGCAATTTAGCATGGGTTTGAAGAAATTAGGATGGGTTTGATGAAACCGAACGAAAATTTATGTGAGGTTTGAAAATTTATGTGAGGTTTGACATATTTAGCATGGGTTTGACGAAATTAGGATGGGTTTGATGAAACCGAACGAAAATTTATGTGGTTTGAAAATTTACCTGAGGTTTGAGCAATTTAGCATGGGTTTGAAGAAATTAGGATGGGTTTGATGAAATTAGGATGGGTTTGATGAAACCGAACGAAAATTTATGTGGTTTGAAAATTTATGTGAGGTTTGAGCAATTTAGCATGGGTTTGAAGAAATTAGGATGGGTTTGATGAAATTAGGATGGGTTTGATGAATCCGAACGAAAATTTATGAGGTTTGAAAATTTATCTGAGGTTTGAGCAAATTAGCATGGGTTTGAAGAAATTAGGATGGGTTTGATGAAACCGAACGAAAATTTATGTGGTTTGAAAATTTATGTGAGGTTTGAGCAATTTAGCATGGGTTTGAAGAAATTAGGATGGGTTTGATGAAACCGAACGAAAATTTATGTGAGGTTTGAAAATTTATGTGAGGTTTGACATATTTAGCATGGGTTTGACGAAATTAGGATGGGTTTGATGAAACCGAACGAAAATTTATGTGGTTTGAAAATTTACCTGAGGTTTGAGCAATTTAGCATGGGTTTGAAGAAATTAGGATGGGTTTGATGAAATTAGGATGGGTTTGATGAAACCGAACGAAAATTTATGTGGTTTGAAAATTTATGTGAGGTTTGAGCAATTTAGCATGGGTTTGAAGAAATTAGGATGGGTTTGATGAAACCGAACGAAAATTTATGTGAGGTTTGACATATTTAGCGTGGGTTTGACGAAATTGGGATGGGTTTGATGAAACCGAACGAAAATTTATGTGGTTTGAAAATTTACCTGAGGTTTGAGCAATTTAGCATGGGTTTGAAGAAATTAGGATGGGTTTGATGAAACCGAACGAAAATTTATGTGAGGTTTGAAAATTTATGTGAGGTTTGACATATTTAGCATGGGTTTGACGAAATTAGGATGGGTTTGATGAAACCGAACGAAAATTTATGTGGTTTGAAAATTTACCTGAGGTTTGAGCAATTTAGCATGGGTTTGAAGAAATTAGGATGGGTTTGATAAAATTAGGATGGGTTTGATGAAACCGAACGAAAATTTATGTGGTTTGAAAATTTATGTGAGGTTTGAGCAATTTAGCATGGGTTTGAAGAAATTAGGATGGGTTTGATGAAACCGAACGAAAATTTATGTGAGGTTTGAAAATTTATGTGAGGTTTGACAAAATTAGCATGGGTTTGACGAAATTAGGATGGGTTTGATGAATCCGAACGAAAATTTATGAGGTTTGAAAATTTATCTGAGGTTTGAGCAAATTAGCATGGGTTTGAAGAAATTAGGATGGGTTTGATGAAACCGAACGAAAATTTATGTGGTTTGAAAATTTATGTGAGGTTTGACATATTTAGCATGGGTTTGACGAAATTAGGATGGGTTTGATGAAACCGAACGAAAATTTATGTGGTTTGAAAATTTACCTGAGGTTTGAGCAATTTAGCATGGGTTTGAAGAAATTAGGATGGGTTTGATGAAATTAGGATGGGTTTGATGAATCCGAACGAAAATTTATGAGGTTTGAAAATTTATCTGAGGTTTGAGCAAATTAGCATGGGTTTGAAGAAATTAGGATGGGTTTGATGAAACCGAACGAAAATTTATGTGGTTTGAAAATTTATGTGAGGTTTGAGCAATTTAGCATGGGTTTGAAGAAATT